>OMNZ01026560.1:0-40683 GCA_900303255.1 Lesueurigobius sanzi | reverse complement strand
ACCCTATCTCTAAGGGTGCGCCCAGCCACCCTGCGAAGGAAACTCATTTCGGCCGCTTGTATTCGCGATCTTGTCCTTTCGGTCATGACCCAAATCTCATGACCATAGGTGAGGGTAGGAACGTAGATCGACCGGTAAATCGAGAGTTTCGTCTTTCGACTCAACTCCCTCTTCACCACAACAGTCCGATACATCGACCGCATCACTGCAGACGCTGCACCGATCCATCTGTCGATCTCACGCTCCATCCGTCCCTCACTCGTGAACAAGACCCCGAGATACTCCTCCACTTGAGGCAAGGACACTCCACCGACCCGGAGAGGGCAGGCCACCTTTTTCCGGTCGAGAACCATGGCCTCGGATTTGGAGGTGCTGATTCTCATCCCAGTCGCTTCACACTCGGTTGCAAACCTTTCTAGTGCACGCTGAAGGTCTTGATTTGATGAAGCCAACAGAACAACATCATCTGCGAGCAGCAAGGATCAATCAAGTTATATTTGTATAGCCCAATATCTCAACAGTCGCTTCAGAGGACGTCATAGACATCAAAATGTAACGTGTAAACGTCTGAACAAAACAAGCCTAGAGTATCCCCATCCTTAGATCCTCCATTGTGGCAAGGAAAAACTAAAAAAACAAAAACAAATGTAAGTTCAGCTGTCCCATTTCAAATAGAATTGATTGAAGTCGTCCTCGTCCACAATGAGTAAAGGAATAAATGTACAGCGTAAGAATTTCACTCACCTTTCAACTCAATGATGTTCTCAAAATACCTTTCTAGCTAAATTTACAAGAGGAGACTTTCTTAGGCCATAGTTCTGAAATAGTCCCTAATGAATAATTTGAACTTGGTCCCCGAGGTCATTTGGCTGACCCTTCTTGAAGAGCGTGCTTGGGTTGAAGGTGAGTGTGACTAATCGTGTCCTGGAGCCAGTAGCTCTTAAACACCTGTGCAGGTAAGAGAAGCCCCAGTCAGGTTGGAAAACATTCCAGGCTGTCAGCGCTGAGCTGCCTCTGACCTGAGGGCAGAAGACGAGACGGAGTGCAGGAGAAAGGTCCCTCGCAAGAGCCACCAGTCTGCTACATTTAAGACCCCTTTATACCAAGGAGGAAGAACGATAATCAATATGAAATACATTCACATTATTTCTATAATAGTCCGATAAGTCTAGTTTCCAAGGCCTCTATTTTCAAAACCTCTGGTGACCCAATATGAAATTTTGGGCACTACCATGTTTTACTGCAGTGTTTCCCCAACCAGGGGTGCGGGGCCCACTGGGGATTTGCAAGAGCTTAACAAAGGAAGCACATGGAATCATTTCAAATAAAAAAAATGAACCCTTTAACTGTAACGAGTGAGAGTTTGAAAGTATTTAGCACAGGGATCTCCAACCAGTAGCTTGGGAGCCACCAGTTGCTTGCAAGTCCTTTCCAAGTAGCTCGCCAAAGGCTTTCTACATTTCTACATATGCTTGATGAGTCACATTTTAGATGCATTTTTGTTGTTCTGAGCAAAATATCTCCAAACATAGCAAAGTATAAAGCAGAAACTACTGTTGAGTTGTTAGTTAGATCATCTTGTTAGTCCTAGAGGCCTAGTTTCACACGTTTCTTTGAAGTATAAGCAGCTCTGTGTCATTTTTGTTACGCAAAAGTAGCTTGCAAGGTAAAGGTTGGAGGCCCCTGATTTTAATTGATAAATAGTAGTTTTAGCCATTCACTTTCTAACTATTCAAGAAAACAATCGAGGCAGGGGGTACTCTGTGTATAAATGAAAGCCCCAAGGAGTACATGAGAAATAAACGGTTGGGATCCTCTGTTTTACTGTAGTTAATAGAGACTCCTGATTGTCAAATGAATAGTTTGTTGCATCAATGGGGTGAAAAACAGTGAACTACAGATCAACCTTTGCTGTGCTTCAGCTCAGACATGAAGAAATGGCTGTTAAAGCTAAATCATTTAAGATGATTAAATGGTTATAGCATTTTTAGAGAAAAAATAATACTTCCTTCCATTGAAATTCCTTCAATGTTGCAATTGGGATTATGTTAGCCCCCCCACCCCCTTTTGTTCTTCAATATTATTATTTTTTAATACACCCCAGAAGTAGGTCATTCTCCGGGGCTCTGTGATTTATCCTCTACCCTCCAGATAATTTCTATAAATATCAATGCACATCAATGCAATGTGAATATTTGTAAAACCCTCTAAAATTAGATCCAATTAACCTCCTGGAATAACACATTTGGAAGCTCTGTCTCCACGGTTTCTAACCTTGAACCAACATCACCCCACCACCAAGCAAACCTTTATAGCCCCAGTCTAAGCCTAAAGCCTGCTAATATCTGGCTGTGTTTGGGAAATTCAATTTAATTAATAAATAATCACACACTATTATGAGCCCAGCCCACACACACACGAGATACACAGAAGCAGACAACAGAAGATGTTGTTTGCAGTGTTTTGTAACCTCTGCTCTAATTAATCTGGTTTCTCTGTGCTCTATAAACCCTTTCAATCATTTACCAGAGCGTCTGTAGGGTTGTAGCTGCCACACCCTTTTCTGCCTGCTGCCACTGTTTACACTGGCCTCAGAGTTAGCTGCTGCATGAATCGCCAGTCATCTATCTAAATAAACACAGTGATGTCATGTTTCAGGCAGTATGAAAGGTTTAAGGCTAAGGAACATTTCTTGGGAGATAGAGACACCTGATAGAGACATAGTGTGTCTGTTGTATGACTTTCTGATAACTGCTTGTGCCACGTCTTGTTCGGTCTGTTCTACCTTCCTGCATGTGTCCATTTGTCCATTAGTGTGTTGTACATGAGTGTCCTCCGCCCTTAATACATTAGTAATGAGCGTGCATCAGCAGAGCCTGGCAGACAGCAGACCCACAGGCTGCTGGCAGAGTCCCTGTAGACCACAGATAACAACACGAGCATCGGCTACTATGGCTAAAAAGATAAGAAGCAGTGGTGTGGTGTATCATGCACATATTTACAAAACAAAAGGCTTGGATCTCGAAGTAAGGAAGTATTTGCTGCTAAAGAAGTGCTCAACCATTGGCTTTAATAGACAAACTTCTTTCTTCCTAGGTCAAACCTAATCAAATGACAAAAAATATGTTTATTCAATTCAATCATCTTAATTGTCTATGCTACTAAAACTTCTAAAGCATGTGCAGACAATCAAAAATGTTGTCTCTTGCACCAGTGATAAATAAAAAGACAATAGTAACACATATGAGCACACCAAGGGGCCGCAGAGAGAGGGATAGGGAGAGTTCAGTTTCCTGACAGCCTGGTGGATGAAGCTGTCCTTCAGTCAGCTGGACCTGTCACTGATTGAGACTCCAGTCTTCTCCCTGAGGCAGGACTGAAGATGCTGTGAGATGGTGTGGTCCCTCCCTCTGAAATAACACTGCTCTGCCATAGGAAAAGGGGTCAAATAGGCCCTGTCCAGATCATTTTTGCTGAACCAAAAACACAAAAATAGTCTTACTCAGTCCACAGAGAAGAGTGTAGTTCAACTTGATCACACGAGGGAGCGATGGTCTTTCCAGTTTCCAGCTGAGACAGGGGCTTTTGTGTCTGATATCTCCTCTGTTCACTCTCCTCCGTGTTCTGTCACACACTTGTAGTTGTTTAGGCTTTGAGCAGATTACATCTCATTGCTATTCATGGTGGACTTTCTTCAGATTTAAAACATTTTGTTGACTAGCAAGACGGTTCTCTCCAGTCAACAAATATGCCACGAAATGCCATAGAAAACATCCCGAAAACATTAAAATGCCAAAATTTGCAAGAAAAAAGAAACTAAAAGATAAACTAAAAAACACCAGAGTTTTGACATAGAGAAGCCTCAGCATGTGTGCATGAGACTCAAAAGTCAACTGTATGGTGTCATCTGCCATTTTAATGTATTTATTTGACAATAGAGGAGTATGGTTTCCAATGGGGACATGGCCATATTTCGTCTAGTTCGGACTCTTTGGAAAACCTTGGAGCTTACAGTACAAGCAAAACCAATGTAATACAAAAATAAATGTTATAACCTGTAATTACACTTACCATTCTGCTTAAAGTCTTAAATTTGCAAGGAGCTGTATCTGCAATGTATTTATAAACCAAAGGTTTCTTTAGCTTGCGTCCATGAGAGAGTATCTTGAATATGAAATGCGTTAAAAGCTGCTGTGCACTCTTCACTGACCTCTGCCTCTCTCTCAGATGACATGGCGTCCCCAGTACCGCAGCTCCAAGTTCCGTCACGTGTTTGGTAAGGCTGCGGCCAAAGAGGGCTGCTTCGATGGCGTGCCCATCACACGCAGCGTCCAAGACAACAACTTCTGCTCAGCCAACCCGCACTTCCTGGCCATCATCACAGAGTGTGCGGGGGGCGGGGCCTTCCTGGTCCTCCCTGTCCATCATGTAAGTTTTTCAGATCACTGCATTGAATCATATTTATATTTAAGAAAAAGTTTAATCCATCAGGTAAAGGAGTCCTAGCCCTTTTCCGTTCACACTATATTGAGTGATAATCCAGTCATATTGGTTTATTATGTGATGGACAAGGTTTGCACAATGTTTTTAGTGTTTGGTCTGGTTGCAATTTCACCCAATCATAGAAAATACTTTAAAAATGTCTTACTTCTATAAAGAAGTTGAAATAAATACATTCTCTTATCATCACCTTAGCTCATATCAACATACGTACATCGTCTCTTAAAAAAAAAAAAAATCTCTAGAACGTTAAAATTTTAGAGCTGCAAAACCCATCTTAAACATTTGTTGCATGTATATTTTTCATAATAAGAAGAAAGAATTTGTACATGGTGCACACAGCAGTGGTTCTCAACTGGTGGGTCAAGTCCCAAATGTGGGTCGCAAAACAATTTTCAGTCTGTGACGAGCCTTTCCCTTAGTAGTAGTATACACTACATTATTGCGTGCTTATTTAACAATAATTTGTGCATATTTTACAACATGTAAAACAAATTTAATTGTAATTTTGGTTGCGGCTCGTCATACTAGGGTGATCATCAGTCCCAACTCCATACAAGTTTTGAACAACTGCTGTACAGTATGTTAGATTATGTTAGGATGCACTGTGCTAATTTTCTATTTTTTAAAACATTATCTTAATTTTATTTTATTTTATGCATGCCTTTTTGGTTTTGTAATTCTTTATTTTTTCATAGTTTATTTGTCATTATTACTAGTTTATGTTCCATGTTGCACAAGTACATACAATGCCTAGTCTGTGAAACCTTTCATTGACAATGGCAATGAAGACTATTCTGATTCTGATTGACACCAAGCTAGAAAAATAAATTAATTAGTATCTGGATATTTAGGGGGACTTTCTTGATAACGATGATCAAGCCATATTTTTAATTATTTTTTCAAACCATCAAAAATATGTAAAAAAAAATGTGCTGGTTCATTTAGATCACCGTCGTCAAAAAGATAATTGTCTTTGATAAACTGTAAAAGTGCACAAAAAAAATTTCAATTTTTTTTGAGAGTTTACACATCAAGTATATTCAATTTTTATTTTTTAGCAGTAATTTTTGCAGCTTTTTGTTAATTTCTTGACTTTGCAGATACACTCAATATTGTAAATTAGTATATCTTCCACAAGATATACTAAGATTGTTCAACAACAACAATTTTGATATTATCTTGTGTAAAGGACACCTCTACACCAACCTTTGCCTCCGCGGGCACACTGCACACCTGGCACTGACAGCTATTAACTCCACAGTATAAATAGCCATGTAGCCTTGGAGCCAAAAGCCTATGAAACCCAAAGAAGCCCTAATCCAGCACAACCTAAACACTACATGTGGCATTTGAGGTCAGTTTTTGTGCTGTATATTACTATCCTTTGCTGCCGTTCATTTCCCATCTCATTATTTTCTCTTTTCTCCCTCACTAAACTCAGCTACAACTTCATCCATCACTCCTCACTCCTACATGATTATACATACTGCCTTCTGCTTGGGGAAAGGGATTTTTAAATTCATAAAGCGCGGTGTGTGTGCCAGTAGATCTGAAAGGTTGTTAGTCAAGCATTGCACATCCTGTCCGTCTGTCTTCTCCTTTTGTGTTGTCATAAGTGAGTTATCGCTCGGGTCTTGGCATGAGCAGGCATTACCTATGACTTCAGGAATGACATAACTAACTTTTTCCCTCCTTGTGTGAAATACCTTTGTTCTGCTTTGATCTATAGATGGACTGGGAAAGCCATTAAAACACACATTTGTCTCTTTTTTGGGGGAATGAATATGTCATGTTAAACAAAGTTACATCACCGTTTTCTTCTTGTGCACATGCAGTAACCCCTGCCCACAGACCCCTATGCCTGTCAGTTCAGTGAGCGCTTTGTTGGATGTGTGTAATTAGGAGTCTTGTCGAGGCAGAAAATCTTTACTGACTTTTCCCTTGTAAATGCGTGAAGGAATACCAGAGCGTGTGTCACAGGCGTCTGAGCAATTCCACCTGGGCTTTGAAAAACTTTCATCATCATAGTGTTGAGGACAGGGGTTACGGTGTGAGCAGTGGCATGTCTGCTCTGACCTACAACTCCACTATGTCAAATCAACTGTGTTTACAAAGGACTTTACTGTATACAGGTTTCCGCATGTGTCTTCAAGGCCCTGAAGGTGTGGGGGAATGGAATAACATTACTCTTGTCTTCACTATATTGTAAAAACTGTGCATTTAATAAGTTGCGTTCATGTTATAGATTTGTTTTTCATTTGGAGCAGGTGCCAATACAACTTTATGGGAGAGAAACAGTTAGAGATTTCCCAAAAGAAAATGTTGAACTTGATCATTATTTGCTAGTGATTGGATTCACAAACCTGCCATATTATTCTTATGGCTGAAAGTCCTTTCTACTGGATGTTGTCACCTCTTTTGGATAGGTGTGGGAACCTCTGGGTACCGCACGATTCGATGCGATGTGCGATACATGGCTCACGATACCGATAACCTCACGATTTGCCAACTGTGATAATCGATGTATTGCACATAATAACATGGGCAATAAATCACTATTTTTTGAAAGAAACATGTGCGATCTTTTATCTTTTTCAACATTTCAACTACACAATCCACATTTCTTTATGATTCATATTTGAATCATAAAGAAATATGCATATCATTTGCATTGTTCATTTATTTCTTACATAGTGACATCATTTCATTTTACATTTAAAAACACAACCATAAACCTGTTTCCAAAATGAAGAAATTAACCACAAGTTAATCTTATTTATAATTATAAATACTGTCATTAAAGGTTATTTATTTGTGTGACAGTGTTTGGTCCAAGTTCTTAAAATGATTGTAGAAGAAGGGTTGCCTCGGATCATTTGCCTCGGCAACCCTTCTTCTACAAATTTTTTATCCTTGAAGAGCACCTGGTCGGAGGGTATTTTAGCCATTTTAAACTGTTTTTACTTGGTTTTATCGGCATTTCTTGACCAAGTGCAGCACCCCCACCACCTCTGTCTACCTTCTTAAAATGGTAGTGCTGCCCTCTACTGTCCTGACTGAATTATTGACCATTACTGGCCTCTATTTACTGTGAAAGCACTGCAGCCTAATGAATATTCATGACATTGTTAATTAATATGCATGACATCATCAAAAGTATCAGCATAAAATGTATCCGTATCGTATCGTGCCACAAAACATGGCGATATATCGGTAAATCGATATGTTGTCACACCCCTCCTATTGGACACCTTTATGAGAAAATAATTAGACCTTAGTTCGTATGTGCTGACAGAGAAGACATTGAACTCTGTGACAATTTTTGTTTCATGTGGATTGACCCAGGAATTACAGAGAAACTAGCAATAGACGAAGACTGGACATCTGCAATTTTACAGTTACCATAGTTACCAGGATATTATTTTCAGCTGCCCTCCGCCTCAGTTTTAAACTATTGGCTCGTTAGCATGTTGTGATGTCACATGAATGCAATTTATTACAGTTTATTATTCAATATTTAATCATGAGCCAGCAGACGGTTGGTTTGTTTACATTTCCGAGTCAGTATTGCTGTCTGAAGGTTGTAAGCTCATCCTCGTGAACAGTTGGGATGCTAGAAACTATTTCAAGGACAATGACAACACAAATTGGGTATACTGTATGTCGTTTTTAATACGTGGATAGCCATTGTCTACATGTTGTTGGTCGATTGCTAGCTGCAAGGGATTTTTTGGGGGGTTTTTATATGGAAAAAATAAGAATACCTTTTTTGAATGGGACTGTGTGAGCTTGAAGGTAAAAGAGGGTATAGCATTCAATTCTTTGTGCTTTTTATTGAATGTTTTGTGTGTAGCTGTAGCAATTACTTGGTAAAACTGTAAAATGTGTCGTTAATGTGGTTGTCAAAACAACATGAGGTCTCTGTGATTTGCAGGAACATGTTGAGGAAACAATTTGGATTTGCTAAAAGTTAGTTGTAGACACCTACAGTACTAAATGCACAAATTGGGCCTTGAGGACCTGAGTACAGTGTTTCGTTTCTGTGTATTTTCGTATACTGAAATTAATCTTGAATCTTGAAGTTGGAAATGCAGCTTTCAAGACTATAATAGCCGTGGTTTTAAAGTTGTATGCAATAAATACACAGTAAATAGGCAATGCATCTTTTCGAGTAACAAGTTCAGCATTACTCCAATCGTCTTCATGTTTTGTGTGCGTTGCTTTTGTGTTCCAGACGGGGAAAGTGGACCCTCACCAGCCAAGAGTGTCTGGCCACAAAGGAAACGTGTTGGACGTGAAGTGGAACCCCTTCAATGACTTCTGCATCGCTTCCTGCTCCGAGGACACCACGGTTTGTGCACCAAATACATTTTATTGCCGATAGTATTTCTTCGGGGTTATGGACAAGTCACAGCAGATTTTATCACCGAGGACTTGTGGCTTCAAATCATGCAATTCCTTACGTTCCTTTGGTCCTGACTCGGGGTTTAGCAAGTCAAATGTTTACTCGGCACAGAGCCTTGCGCGTGTGCTTGCTTTATTCTTATTCCAAATGTATAGTGTCTTAAATATAGCTAGTTGTATGGTTGATAATGTCTCTGAAATAGGACATAAAAGTATTATGTCATACTTCTTGACTACAACAAATGAACGCACTGTATATCTACTGCTTAACTGTGAACACAAAAGGGGGTAGGCACTAACAAGCTTTTGCTTCTGCCTACTCCTTTTGAGCATCATATCTGCTCTGTATATATTTATTTATGTACTCTTGTCTGGCTTTGTTTACCATGCCGATGTGTACTTCCACGTCCAACCTTGTGAACCTCAGATGCTCAAATAAAAAGACGAACGAACGATTATCTACACTTGGTATATGTTTGATCAATCGGTTTCCCCTCTCCAGGTAAAAGTATGGGAAATCCCTCCTCAGGGAGTGTTGAGAACCATTACGACGCCGTGGAAAGAGCTGCAGGGCCACAGTCGCAGGGTTGGTCTCATCGAGTGGCATCCAACGGCTAACAACATCCTCTTTAGTACAGCATATGACTACCAGGTAATGTGAAGACGGTAATACAGTGTACTCTTGTAAAGTAATTGTCTCAGCAAGAGAAATCATTTCAAATATACTCATTTGTCATTACATCATGTTCCTGTCAAAATGAAAACAATAATTAACATCATACACATGCTCCACACATTTGAATTATCTTTGTCTGCATGTTATTCACTCATGTGTATCACTTTTAACTATCCTCTGTGAATGATTGTGAAAGAAAATGGTTTGTCTGCTTTTACAATATAGTAAAAGGGCAAAACAAATGTTATTCCACTACTCAAAAACAAAAAATCATGTATGGATTACTGGATATCTGGACCAAGGAACATCCGAAACCATCCATTTTACAGCTCAGATTAAAATGAAGGAGCTGGAAAACAAATGTACATAGTGGCTGAACATCATCCTTATTGTGCCGGTGTCTAGATCATGATCTGGAACCTGGACTGTCCAGAGCAGGTGATTAAAAACCCGGTCCGGACCATCTCGCACCATCCAGACGTTGTGCTGTCCATGGCGTTCAACACGGACGGCACGCTCCTCGCGACGTCGTGCAAAGACAGGAAGGTCAGGCTAATGGACGCGCGCTCAGGGAGTGTGCTGCAGGTGAGACCTAAACTTAACCACTTTAAGCTCTGTAGTTACAACCTGGCACCCAAGAGAATGACTGGTTTTATGAGCCAAGTTCTTTTTGAGAACATGCCCATGTTCTGCAGTGCTAATTCTCATTTCATATACGATAAGATAAAGTTTGGTTTTTGGGTAACAGGCATGCATGCTTAATTTAGCTTCAAATGATTTGCAGTGAAGGCAGATTCAGTCTTTTCGCACTGGAAAGGGATCATCTTTTAACCCCTGGAGGCTATTAAATAATTTATGACATACTTTATAGAAGTTTGTTCATCCAGGGAAATGTCTAATCACACTCCACTTTATCCACAACTTTAAGCATGACTAAAAGAAATAATTATTTGCAAGATTGATAACTTTTTTATCAATCTTGCATAATTGATAACCCTAACCCACAAAGTCTATACAGTTGTGCTCATAAATTGGCATACCCTTTTAATCTTTTGGCCATTTTTCATAGAATATGAATGATAACACCAAAATCTTTTTTCCACTCATGGTTAGTGGTTGTGTGAAACCATTTATTGCCAAAGAACTGAGTTTACTCTTTTGAAATCATAATGAAACAGAAACTACTCAAATGTCCCTGATCTAACGTTCACATGACCTTCAACAACTGTCAGGAAAATTGTTCAGGAGCAAAGAAAAACTCACTTCAGCTGAAATACAGGACTCTCTGACAAAATGTATGTTTGTTTCAATAAGTAAACTTTTGATCAGGGACATTTGACTAGTTTCTAGTTGAAAAGTGTAAATAAACAGGTTTTTGGACAATAAAATGTAATGGCTTGACACAACCACTAACCATGAGTGAAATAAAGGTTTTTGTGTTATCTCATAGTCTATGAAATGCATACGTTCCCTTGACATTCTGCCAGGAGATGTAAACTTTTGAGCACAGCTGTACATGGCATTTGTGTAAGCTCGTAAAAATGTTTGTGAGCACTAGCAAAGAAAATACACATACAATATTACATGATTCAAATGTAAAATGTTAAACTGTAAAATGAATTGACAGCTGTAAAATGCATACATTTTAAAACGGTCAAACTGTTTTTGAAGGAATCCAGGGTTGTGCTCGATTGTGAATTATTATCTTTACAGGCGTAGTGAAGTTTTTATTTCTTTAGTAAAAAATGTGACATTTTTATTAGAATTCTTGAGCATGTCGGCACATATTGTATAAGTGGGAGCTGCTGCTGCTGTCTCGCTTCCAGGCCCAGGCAGTGATCCAGCACCACACAGCCAAAACTGACACCTCTGCTCTGCTTTGGCCTTATGCATAGCTCCTTAGACCTGCGGGTCAACCCAACTGTGACTAACCTCTTAATGCTTTTGATTGCTGCCAAAGAAGCTGCAACTCAACAGTATTACTTAACAGCGCAGCTTTAAAAGTGAAACCAGCTTGTTATATGTAAGAAAATATAAGAAGATGAATACAGTACTATGCTGTCATAGCTTATTGTATTTCAGTGGTGGGGACGAGCAGGCTGGTAAAAACGTATCTGGGCGAATAATATGATATTATTTGCACGCACACACAATTGAAAAAGATCGGAATAAATAATCAATTGTTTAAATAAATTGTCTCATGGATGCTTTTTACGGTTTTGGTTTAGAGTCTCGGAAAGAAGATTGGGAATCACTGTCATTTGTTATTTATTTTCACATAAGTAACTATTCAAACTCATTAAAATCATGATCTCTGTGTGTTGTAGGAGGGACACTGTAAATCGCACAAAGCCAGCAAAGCCCTGATTCTGGGGAACATGAAGATGCTGATCACATCAGGGACGTCGAGATGGAATGACCGTCAGATTGCACTGTGGGACCTGGTGAGACTGACTCATACAGCGGCACGTGCCCCAAATAAATCCGGGTTCATTAAAGAATTAGGCTGGGAGTTATACATGTAATCTCTGGAATACATGGTCATGTGACTAAGCCCCATTACGCACTTTCATAGAGGAAGGCTTTCAAGTCAGAATACTTAATGAAAGCATATTAAGAGATGAGATGCAACGTTATTGATCTCACAATGGAGAAATGTATTTGTTACAACAGCTCTTAAGATAAGATCACACAGGGGGTTTGCAAACGGGTAGTAATAATAATAACAATAATAGAAAGGAATAAAATAAATGTCTCTTAGTATCTAAACCAGGGGTGCCCAAAGTTTTTCTATGGAGGGCCAAACTAGACAACACAGAGCCCAATTAGCGGGCAAAGGGCCACATGCAGTACTGTTTCACATGTAAAACAGATCTATCTTTTAATATCCTTTAATAACTGTACTTTTGAGTTTTGGTGTTCTTGGGTACTATTGACAGTTTTTAAGTCACAAATTAATCAAAATAAATACTCCTTACAAATCTAAGCACCAACTTGGGGGCCGAATCAATCTCCTTGAAGGGCCTAATCTGACCCAGGGGCCCACTTTGGACACCCCTGATTTAAACTGTATAAACAGCTATTTTGTACACTGAATAAAATGAATTAAACCATGGGTAGCATGAGAAAAGGAATATTCAAGAACAAAAAACGGAAATTGAACAGGATGTGATGTGTGTGAAAATGAATGAAATCTTGTATCAAAGTTGGCAGTGCAGATGCAGAATATATATTACAAGTAGCTTAAGATTTACCTGTGCAATAAATAGACTACAGTTTGCATGTTTCTCCCTGTGTCTGGACGGGTTTCCTCCGGGTTTCCCCCAACACATGCACAATAGGTTAATTCTCCAGCAGGTGATTCTGACCATTAACCTGGCTCAAGATCTGGAGATGGGTCACTGCTTCTGACTGGTCGCTTCAAAGGATGGGTCAAATGCAGAAAGCAAATTTCCCAATGGGGATCAATACCTTAACGTTTACATAACTGAACTTATGTGTGATGAAAGATCAATACCAAAGAAAAGCTCTTTGGGCAAATTCTCTGCCTCTTGTAAACGAAGCAGGCTCTAAAATATATCCTTGACCTGTGTGTAGGTTTGTGATTGTGAGTTTGCATAAACAAACCAGCAACCAAATGAATGTAGTCTGTGTTGAATAAAAATACCATTATGCTCCTGCCTCCTGCTCACATGTCATCCACACACAATACTTACACTGTAATGTATGATATGTGATGGACAGCTGTGCGCACCTAGAACACTTACAAGTTCATAAAGTTGTATGTAGAATCATAATGTTGAAAATAGAAACTAATTCAGTATAATATTTTACCCTGGCACATCAAGTTATCAAACTGTATACTTTACTAGAGCACATGTTTTTGCTTTATGCATGCAGCTGCGCCATCTAGTGGACAAAGGTTTACCTATTCCACAGCTCCACACGCTTTCTTATTATTTCCCTTAACAAGGCGTGAGGAGTTTCATTCTAGCTATAAGCTGTATATTGGACTTGACTTTCCAGCGAAAAAAGCTTATTTCTTGTTTATTAAGTCATACATATGGGGCATTTGTGAAGTCCACAGAGCAAATATTTTGGTTTATAGCAGTACAGAGGTACACAGGCTGTGCTTGCTGTGCGTATAATATATCGTGAGTAGAGGATTAGGACTAAGCTGGCATTAGATCAGAAAGAGCTGTTTTATTTTGCTTCAAAGGACAGAACCTTTTTACTCTTTATGCATCATTTACTGATGTTTGTTTCAGGATGACTTGTCTGTGCCTTTACTACAAGAAAACCTGGATGGGTCGTCAGGAGTCCTTTTTCCATTTTATGATCCAGACACACACATGCTTTATTTGGCTGGAAAGGTGGGACTTGAGTCATGACGTATAAAAAATGTCTATATTATATCTTTTCATATTTTCTAAAATGTTTCCTTTGTCCCAGGGTGACGCCAATATTAGGTACTATGAGATCAGCTCGGAAAAGCCATATCTTCATTACCTCACGGAGTATCGCTCTCATCTGCCTCAGAAAGGAATGGGTAAGGCATCACCCAGGATAAACGTGCTACACCCGGCCTTTTAGAGGATATTATTATGGATGAGTTGTTTCTCATCTGACAATGAACCTGTAAGCAATGCAGAAGCTATGACTGCAAATGGACCTCAGGTATTTGAATAGGCAAATCAGTACATACAGTAGATTATGTAAAGTGGCATTCGCTCGAGTACCATGCAATAAGTGGAAAATGAGGTGGAGAATTGATAACAATTGTGCATCTTTGTGATTGCTGGGGGCCTGTCTGTGGCACCAAGTTTAATAAAGTCTTCTCTGTTGTCCCGCATTCATTCCTGTGTTTTTGTGTTCAGGTGTGATGCCAAAGAGAGGCCTGGACGTGAGCTCCTGTGAGGTCTTCAGGTTTTACAAATTAGTGACAATCAAAAGTCTCATAGAGCCCCTGTCTATGATCGTACCTCGGAGGGTAAGGACAAAAACAATTCCCTCTCACAATCTGTTTGGGAATGTGCCGGTCTTATCGACTGATGGCCTGTCTTATGTGGTTCCAGTCTGAATCTTACCAAGAAGATATTTATCCGATGACCGCGAGTAACAGGCCCGCGCTCACAGCAGACGAGTGGCTCAGTGGAATAGTCAAAGGTGACAAAAAATTGATTGTAATCTTTTTGTCACATGTTTTCATAACCAACTGCTACTTCCTTCATAATGTTACAACACGGAGAATGAAGACTGCTACAAAAGAAACAATTAATAAATCATAATCGTCTGTGAATACCAATACGTTAAACTGGTTCTTAAATGTTTTAACATACTCAGAAATGTATGATCTACAAGTCTTGGACCGGATTAGATCATCTGGTTTAACCCCAAGTACTATGGCATCAAAGAGTGACGAAAAATTGAATATGCAATAGTTTGTGGAAAAAATACTTTCAATATAACTATAAAGCGTTTTCATCCATTGTGAGAGTTTAGGCTAGTTTCAAAACTACTGTGACTATGACCCTGAAAAGGTCATTGGTCAGTGTCACAGTAATCCCTGTGAAGAATTTGGATGTGAAATGCGTTAGGAATGAGTTTTGGATACAATAAAGTTTAAACTATTGCACTATTTTTAGAAACTAAACAAAATCGGGTATTTCCGATTCCCAACTACTCCAGTTTGAAGCTGGAAGAACTAAACTTACCCTTTAACCTGGACTAAATGAGGCTGAATGTGTGCAAACCAGGTCTAAAGTAAATAAGAGAAATGGAGGTTGCGTGCCACAGATTGAGAACCACTGCTGTAAACGTCATCTGTTGTTTTTTGGAACATCTCCGTTTGTGGCCCTAAAATATGGAACAATATTCAGGAAGACCTCAAGCGATGTTCAAATATCAAACAGTTTAGCTATCGATTTAAAGAAATTACGTTCTCTAAGTATGTAACTGAAGAAAGTAGATGAGTTGCCGTGTTGTAAACCAGATGTTCATTGTGTATTGAACTGGTATTCAGAGCACTTTGCCGAAATGATTATTAAGAGGAAGTCTATTATGTTGTTGAAATGATGTACAGAAGAAAGGGGTGAGATTATAAAAGTGTTGTATTTTCATTTTCTTTTATTATTTGTCTTTATTTTATTTGTTCTATCGCCTGAATAAACATTCATTCATTCAAAATCCCTGACTTTAGAAGGGGAGACTGAGGCTGCGTTGAGCTCATACACATAGTGGTTCATATTATTAGACTAACTCTCGTTGGTAAATGTTAAATGTAAAAGTAGGTCCACCTGCTAAATAGCACGTCAAACAAAAAGACTCGGATACAAGGTGAGCAGCAGCCTTCTTGTTCATAACACTCTACCCACATGAATAAAATATTGTGCAGCGCGAGGCGCTCATGTTTCCCATTGTCCTGTGACTGGCAGGCCCCGTGCTGATGTCCCTGAAGCCTGGGAGTCAAGTGGAGGAGTCCTTCCCGGATCTGAGCAAGGCTTTGGGAAACTCACTGGACGCTCATCGGGCTCCGAGCCGACCGAGCATGTTGCAGCTCTCGTATATTCAGGACCAGCTGCCCACCAAAGAATGCAACGAGAACAGCGCTCCGTCGGAGGACCACACTCGGTTGCCACTTAGTAACGGGGAAGACCTGGCATTCTCCTCTCCTCCAAAGACAGAGAATGAGGTAATTGGTGGCACAATCTCACATAATATATGGGTAGAGCATAATATTACTATTTTTCTTTATAAAGTGGGAGCTGGGAACACTGAGGGGGGTATATTTGTTTGATTTAATCAGTATTTAGCTTATACTCAGTGTTATTTGTAAATTGACATGCAAATTTATTACAAAATCTGGAATCTTTGAATCTCTAAGGCGGGCTGTAATGTGCTGGACTTTGGGCATGGCTAATCTACACCACACAAAAAATCTGGTTTGATGAGGCAACGTTTGCAAAAATAAATTGAGAGAGAGTTGGCTGTCTTTGTTGTTGTCCTGCCTTAGACCCACAGTAACACCGATCTAGTCTAGTCACCACCTAACGCGTGTGAAGAATTAATAACTTGGTGCGACTTAGGACTCTTGTCACAAACAAATGATTTAACACAAAGCTTTTGTTTGATCACAAGTCTGATGTTTTCTGACGAACTTGCTGTGTTCTGACTATAGCTGCGGCTGAAGTTCCACAAGCAGCAAGAGGAGATCCGTCGACTCAGGGAGCTCCTCAACCAGAGGGACGTGCGCATCAAGCAGCTGGAACTGGAAATCAAAAACACCAAAAACACACAGCCTGCCTGCCCACTTTAAGACTTTACTGGAGCCTGCTCACAGGACACTGGCATTACTGTACAAAGCTATATAGTCTGTTCCCACATACATTCCTAGGGCACAGGGAGGGTCTCAAGCCGGTAGCATCAGAAATGAGTACTTTTATCCCTCTGTGTGGAGATGCACATTCATGTTGTACATACACTTTAGTCTTATCCGTTACGTTTTGGACCCTGCACCTCTTTTATGTACTGCCTCACAGCTATGCAAGTTTAATTCTGTTCTTTTTTTTACTTTTTAAGCTCTTTGAAGCAGGAAAAAAAAGATGTCTGTGCCACTTTGACTGATGTTATTCTCGTTTGAAAAGGTGATGCATGGGTAAAAACAGACATCCCATGTGAATGTATAACAATACTGATATTTTTTTTTAATATGGTTGATTTTTCTTTATTTAAACTACTGTTAATGGATGTGGCTGAGGCGTGCAAGTTAGGACCATATATATGTGTACTTGAGTGAGAGAATTGGACATAAATGATGAAATCTTGTTCCACTGAGCAAATTTGAATGTGTAATTTTAAAATACATTTTTTTAGTACTGTGCACGCCTTGTTTATACTGATGCTAAGCAGCATTTTATATCATTTAATTTTTGTCTTTTAATTCTTTAATTTATTTTTACAGATATTTGAACTAAAGAAAACTTGAAATTTAACGCGATTTAAAGAGATTGTAAATGTGCAAATTACTTGTATAAGTCTTCATGCTTTTCCAATTGTATGAAGATTAAAGCCATTATTTAACAGGGATTGTATCTTTTTATTACTAACACTACTTTTTTGTGTCAAAGAAAGCAGACCTCCTTTATGTGTAAAATCAAAAACAAAACTTAACCCTCTAATGAATGTATTTATGCCTGTTACAAAAACACACTTCTTTCAAAGTGACAGTTATTACAACTGCGAAATATGATTATTATGGGATTATGATTATTATGGGATTACATTCCATTTCAATCTAACCAAGTCAAGGGTCCAAAGGTGCTAGCTATAATCAACAGTCCAACCGCCTAAATTTGCCATCGGCCCCTTGAAAACATCCTCTGGCCTGTTCTACAAACCCAGTGACCTATGTATAGAGACCATTCCAGCAAAGGAAAGTCCTGGAGCCACTTTTGTCCCTGTGCAGTTACACCAGCAACTGCTGCCGTAAGTACAGGTCTTGTGTACAATACACCATGCTGAGAAGTTAAACCATATCAGAGCTCAACTCCTGGATCTGAATTAGAAGTTGTCTTTTTTTTCTTGAAGCATCAATGTCTCAAGTCATTTTGTAGGTTTCAGTTCGACCCAATGGCTTGTGAGGGAAACCGGCTCAAATCTTTGTGTTTTACAATTTACAAGCTATGACATGAATATATTGAATAAAATATTGGACTTTTTAAAGTACAAAAATGCTATACAACCCTAACATATGAAACCGGGTTTCCACGGGGCATTAAAGGTCATTCAATTAAATGTGTCTAAAATAAATGTCATTAAAAATAATTAAATAGAATTCAAACTGGCATTAAATCAAAAGTTCTTGGAAAATCATGACATTGTTCAACTAATTTTACAGCATAAGTTTGTCAAAAATACAAAAATGGTCTAGACTGGAGTTTTGGCAGAAATAACACTGCATTTCTGGTCAAAAATTGTGTCAAATTTTCTATTGAATATGGAAATTAATATTAGATATATACTGATTTGTGGCGTTTGTGGCATTAAAAAGCATTAAATTTGACTTGCTGCTCCCTGCATAAACCCTGTGAAAGAATACATTTTAATATTGAAAATAGACCATTGATGCCTAAAAATCTTTTTCCTGAATACTATTCAAGTGCTCTACACTTTTCCTAAACTGGCCTGGACTTGTGCATTTACAGGCTTGACCGCACAAGTTGATATTGGCAAGAAGCGAAGAACAAAACAAACCCAATTTAAAGGTGCATTATGTAACTTTGCGAAACCCTTCATAAGTGCGTATTTGAGGTCTTCATATGAGTGCAGCATCCCACTTTTATGTGTAATTTTATGATCAATGAACTTTGAATTGCCTTGTGTATGAATTGTGCTCTACAAATAAATTTGCCTTGCCACTTTCCTTCACAGTGGCCTCTGACGCTCCAGGGTCTTTTTTTTTTTTAGGGCTTCGTACCAGAAACCCAAACACAATTGATCTTGTGGCATCAGAGGCCACTGACTAAAAGTATAAGGTGCCATGCTGCAAAAATACAGCCAATGGGCCATTAAAAGGTCAAATATGCACAAAAAGGTTTTTTTTCCACATAAAAAGTTACATAGTGTACTTTTAAAATACAAAGAACAAAGTATGGATGATGAATCTTTGTCTGATTCAATTTTTAACTTCTTGAATGACCAACTAGCACAAAAATGCGTTCTCCACATGACAAAAGGAAGAAGGGGTGGAGAAAAGCCCAAAATGTTAACATTTTATTTACAAAGTTGTTTTGTCATACAGAAAGTAAAAATGTAGCTACAACGTTGATTTGTGCAACAGGTGGCCGCACTAAAAATGGTGGCTCACTGGTTGCACAGCTGCTATAGCAATAATTTTATTGTGGGGAGGAAAAAAACAACAGAAAAAGACAAAATGATAAACCCAACAAAAACAAATATCCAACATAATATTAAAAGCACAGACCCAAAACTAGATACCAGTCCCAAAGTCCTCACACAGGAGTACATAAAGAGGGTGGACAGGGAAACGTGGAATGCTGAGTGGTGGCTGCCTGAGTCAGGTGAAGCAGAGTCCGATTTGAGAGGGGGGGCAGCTCCACTCGGCCCACCCGTCCAGTTACAGTCTCGCCCAAGACGGAGCTCGGAGCTGGGGTACACGGGGTTATATGTGAGTTACAAAGGTGGTGCGTTGTTGAAGGGGAGGGGGGATCTGGGTATGTTTGGGATAGGAAAGGTAACTCGAGATGCTCTCGTATTTCAGTTTAGCTTTTAATCGTCGTCCTCATCGTCGTCGTCGTCCTCATCTTCATCCTCTGGGTCTCGCTTTCTCTTCTCTCCTCTCCCAGCTTCTGCATCTTCGCAAAAAACAACACATCAAAATGTATTTATTAAACTGTAAAATCTTGTTTTTTTTTGTGAAAAAAAAAATCAGTACTAACAAAGTTATAAAGTTTAAGGGTACCCATTTATCAAATACGGTTTCATTTTGCAAGAATGATCTTCCTAAAAGATTTTTTTTTTTTTTTTCCTTTTTTTTTGTAATTCTATTTTTCAAATTAACCAATATTACTCACAGCAAATGATGCAGCTCATTCAGTGACTACTTACATACTAGTATAAAAGCCTAAAAGTTAAGTCTAGGTAAGGTAAGTCTTTCCAAAAATGATTTTAAAAAATCATGTTAATATAAAACTCTGCAGCTTCAGGAACACATTCAGCACAAATGTCAATAAAAATGAGACAAGCACACACCATCCTCGTCTTCATCCTCATCCTCATCCTCCTCATCTCCCTCACCATCTGCGCCAAAATCTTCCTCCTAAGAACAAGAAAACACTTTTAGGACAGTTCATACATTGCCTACATTTTCGCCGTATCACTTGTACCTCATCCTCTCCGCTGACGTCTTCATCATCCTCTTCTCCTTCTACCTCCTCTTCATCCTCATCGTCATCTTCCTCGTCAAAATCTTCCTCTCCATCCTCGTCTTCTTCCTCCTCACCTTCAGCAAACAAAACCGTAAGCAATTTGAAGGTAAAACCAGGGGAATTGCAGCAAATATTATTGTGACAAACTCGTACCTTCATCTTCATCATCATCTACACCGACCTCTCCATCTGAAGAAGCTTCCCGATCATCCTCATCAAAACCATCAAGGTAGGTGAGCTGGGTCAACAGCTTGAAGACACTTTCTTTGTAGTCATTCAGGTTTGTGACTTCACAATTAAAAAGGTCCAAACTTTTGAGGTTGCTCAACTTTTTCTGTGTAGTAGAAAAATTGCGAGGATGTCATCAATTATGAACGTGGCACAGTTCCTAAACATTCAGAGCCACATACCAATGGTTCCAATGTGCTGATGTCTTTCAATTTGTTGCCGCTCAGGTTTAGATGTGTGAGGTTGGGAAGTTTCTCTGCTAAAACATCAAGGCCACCACTGATTCTGTTATCACTCAACTCCAGCTGAAAGAACCATATTGTTAGTCAATTCTGACCAGATTAATTTCTTCTAGGTTTGAGATTGAGGAGATCCTTACCTTTTTGAGCTTTGTTAACTTTGGTAGGTTGGCAATTGAAATTAGGCCAACATTTATCAAACTGAGGAATTCCAGGTTTACGAACTCAGATGTGAGGCCTTCAATTTTTCCATCTGGTGATCGGCAATTATCAAGTACAAGTTCTCTAACCTAAAAAAACAACAAAAAGATATATTGTAATAATCATTAAAAATGTAATACAAATATAATCTATTCATGCACACATCTCACTATCAACAGACAATGGTGAATGCTCTAATTAATTTCATGACTGCAATACTTTAGCTATTTACTATAAACCATTTATAATCTATATTATGGTCCAAAGATGTCAGAATAAAAAGTGTACATTTTCTGTAAAACCGAGTAAAAATGATTTCAAACATAATGTAAAATGTGGGAAAACAACTTTGAAGGCGGAGTTAGTGTGAGTCAGTTATGTTTTCACTGGTTTCGCAATTCCGTGCGGCACAAAACAGCACAAAAAGTTGTTGTCAAACGTCAAAGATAATGATTTCTGAAGTAGAAGACTAAATGGACAGATACAGTGTTTTTATAAAATACTTTGTAACAAGTGCAACCTGTCAGTTCAACCACGAGCATTGATTTGTCTAAAGCGGAGCTTCTTGTCATGGCTCATTCACTAATGACAAATGCAATGGTTTTGAGAGCTAGCTCGCTTGCTAGCCATTGCCCTTTTATACGGAGCGGTGCGGTAGAGCAGCAGCTCCAGCTCCGTCTGTCCGCCATTAGCGATTCAACAGCAGCGGAAAGGACTGCGAATACACCCCAGTACAGATGTCTTTTTTCCCCTTGAAATCCGATTTCTTTTGGGAAATGGAATATATCTGGTCGCCGAGCGAAGCTGCCTGGTTGGTACAGAGCACAAGATCGTTTTTGAGGTCGAAGTGGAGAAGAAAGCACATGAGAACGGAAATTTAGTAAAAACAAAGATGGAGACAGTTCCTTTCTCCAGAGCTTCAAAGACGACAGAGTGACAACATGGCGATTCCTCAGACACAGTATGCAGCTCTCTGAACACTTCGTTAGCCAATTCATTGTTAACCAAGTGAAATTGAGTATATGTTTATATTATTAACATATTTTTAAAAGCTGTGTTTTGTTTCAGTCCATGCATGACTCAATGAGAAACACCGAGCGTCGAGTTTTTCCTGCCCACGCAGTACGCGCGGTGCTCTTGTCATTCACACAGGCTGCTCCGGTGGTCAGCCACTACTGAGGGGCAAACCGGTCATTTGCAGACTGGTTTTAATGTTTGCCGAAGAGATGCTTAAGCATGACGAATACACTTTATTTAATAGGTTTCCATTTCATTTTTTTAATCCAATTTCAGTAATGGAGCAGTGTGGCGAACGGGATAATATGGCGGGAACAAAATACCAACTTAGGTGGCTACGGTCTAAAAGTCTCCAACGAGGCTCAGTCCATCAGACATGGTAGTTTACAGCACGTACAGAACATATTTTAGGGGAAAAAACAATTTTAATAGGATAAATGCAAGATAGATAAATATATCGTCATCTCAATTCCTGCAAATGAAATGCACCTTTAACTATTTAAATGTGCAAGATTGATACAAAAAATACATTTTCTTCTACAAAGGTTTGTGGTTAACAAGTAAAGGCAGGGATGCCTCGCAAACCGACTGACTGTTTTTTTTTGTCACTGCTGATGTGGTGTGAATGTTACGGTTGCAATATTTGACCAATTCTCGTGGACTGCGTATTTTTAATTTATTAAGACACAGCTATGTTCGAAGACATCTATAATTTAGAAATGTGTGTGATTAAATAGCGCTTTACACTAAAGCAGTGGTACTAGCAGCAAACATGGCTACCAAGGTCTGTATAAAATTTACCACGACTGCCAAACGCCACAGTGGAATCCAATTTTCTCATATCTGCGTAAAACAAGTTTTCATCTCGTGCCATAGCCTTTAAGAGTAACAGAACCGTGTGTACAATGTGCAAGGCTCTGAAATGGTTAAAGCTCTGCAATAATGCCAGCAAGCCGCTTCAAAGTAACCATTCAATATAGCTTTACTCGCCTCCGATAGCCATATACGCCCATTGCTGAGGAGTATAAAGCATTAACTTTGAGCGAGTGCTTACCGCCCGAATATAAAGACAAACACAACCTAAAGCCCATGTGGTCACCATTAGCCTCACAGGTCACTCGCAAGCAAAAAAAAGTAGCAAGCTAGCTAGCAAGGCTAGCCAGAAAACTAAGGGTTGATTTTAAAAAGCACGACTCACATCAGACGGCGACTTGTTTCTTAGCTCCAAGTGGATCCTCTTTTTCATGTCCATCTTGTCCCGTGAAAGTAGAACTTTTCTCTCCTGGGTCTGGTGGGATCTTCAGTCCAAAGGCAGAGATGCCCTAATGGAGGGAGAATATAGGACTGTATAATGAACTGAGCCAAACGCTAAGTTAGTCGGAGAGAGGAGAAACCATGGAGGGAAACGGGACTCAAACAAAATATATGCACAATAGCGCCATCTCCGGTCAACGACGCCCATCTCCTGTAAAAAGGCAATGCAGTCAGAAGAGAACATGACGCTACCCGAAAGACGCCCCCCTCCTGTAGTTTACTTATTTACGCGATGGGAAAAGTAGTCTATGCTTTCGTTTTAAATTATGTAATCAGTCAATACATTTGATTGTTTTTTTTTACTTTGCTTTAGGTGCTAATAGCCCAAGCAAAACCGACCAACCAGGTTATAGGGTGAACTTTGTTTATCTTCTCAACTTAGTTTCGCAAGTTTAAACATGGCTACTACCGAATATATGTGTATTCTGTGTAGTGCATAGTATTTCAGGGGCTTTTCTCTTGGTCTCTCACACATGTGGACACGTAGTCAGCATTATTGTGACGTTTAGCCTATTCAAATGATCTGCTGCCCTGAGTGCAAAACACATGTTTGTGTAGGCTTTTACATGGGTTACTGTTGAAACAGTATGTCACTTGATAAAAAATAAATAAAGTATTTTCTTTTATATACATTTGAGTGTTGTCTTCTGTTTGCCTAATAGTACTCCCACCCCTCCCCATCTTATTTGAGCACATTTCTATAAAGGAGGAGCACATTTGGTGTGTAGTAAAGGGAGCATTGTAGGCTAGACTATATGAGGAGTACCCCCCACTTACAAAACGTACTTCCCATGACCTAATGAATTGCATAGGCCCTTATGCCAGTTTTTTTTTTCTTTTCACTTTTATTTCGTTTTATAAATCAATACGGGGCTAATGCCAATATTATGTCAATGGGCTTTTGGACCTATTTACTTTCTATTTGTTTTATGTATGTCCAAATAATGTTTAGTCTAAAAACCTAGTACTACTTCTCAATATTTTACCTTTATATTTGCTCATAAAAGACTATTAACTATGATTGTGAAGGTTCTCAGTCGTACAGGAGTTGTCCATCGTAGGCAAAAATTCTTCAGTCTTCATCTGTACTGTACAGATGAAGACTGAAGAATTGATATGTAGTTTAGCCTATACACCAAAGGGTGGCAGTGTATGCATGTATTCTATTTGGGCAGTGAAGCTTAAGTGTGTAGTTAAGGCCTTTTTCTTTTCTTTTTTTGCAAACAATGAAAAGGGGAGCAAGTAAATTTTCGATTGTTAGTACAAAGTCATAACTTTCCAAAAGCATTTTCTAAGATCCAAATCATTCACAGGGATACGTTTAAGCATGATTCTTTGTACTTTCAGGGAGCAGTAGGGAGACCGCACGGTGTTTTACATTCATCCAAATTTCTTAAACTATTTCTGAAAGATTTCATTTTTATCACAGAACAAAGCTTAAATTCTAAGGAAACAAAGCAATGTACTTAGTAACGTATCTTATTCTGTTCAAAAGTTAAGTTAAAAAAGTTAAATCTGTGACAACCAACACCGACACTATTTTGGTTGTCACACCCTGTGGTGTTGGTTGTCCCATGTTATGTTAATGGAGAAAAATACAAATGGGTGGAGATTTGTTTTCATTTTACTTTTTTGTTCAATTTCCAATAGAACTAGCAATGTAAAACATTTTCTGAATCAGGATGGAAGAAATTACAAGAAAAACACAGGAGTTGGTTCGAAGACGACAACATCTATTAGATTTACAGTTGAAAAAACAGGCTTATAACTTTTGAATGGAATTAGACAACACAATAAGTTGATTGTTTTGAAATCTGAAACTTTAGGCTTCTTAGATTAATAAAATCCATGAAATGTTCAGGTTTTTAGAAATTCAGATGGAACAAAAAAGTGTGACAACTAATTCCAACCAAATGTGATAGCCAACACTTACAGGATACTTACAGGTTTATACACCTAAACTTTTCATATATTTTTTTAAATCATTGATCAATCTCTTTTAATGAAACATCAGTCAATTTATTTTTTATATAAAAAATCAGATCCTCTCAATCAGTCTAAAAAAAATTGACAAGTGAGTTTTGACCGTGTTTTTTAATATTCTACTCAAAAAACATTTAACAGCGACCCCTGCTGACTGAGATATGATGAGTCTGACACGTGACAACCAATATCTGCGACAACAAACACCAGGCAGTCCCTCGTACTGTCGCAGTGAAAAGTTAAAAAAAAAAAAAAAAGTAGCCTGCAAGTTCACAATCTTTTAAATTGGATGCACGGCGCACAAAATTTTCCAATAGCCTACATTTGATAAATTGAAATCAAGTAGGCCTACCATGAGATGTTATTTAGATATCTAAGAAGTATTTACTTGGACTCATTTGTGCACTGAATAGATTCTCAATATTACTTAACGACACCTAAACATCATGTCTTACTCAGTAGCATCGTCATTGAAGGATATTTAACCATCTACTTTCATTTAGTCTTTCTACATGCAAAATAGTATTGCATTTGACCCTTTGCTCTTACTTTGGCCCTCCATCACCTATTTTGGCCCTCCATCAAAAAAACTTTGGGCATCCCTGATTTAGAAGATATGATAACAATCTGCAAACAAGGCTTCTTATAATGGTTTGATAGGTTTGTAAAAGACACACATTTGCATTCAATGATAAAATATTCACATGACATAATCATGCAATAAATAGTTCTTGCATCAGTGCAAAAGCTATTTCTACACAGTATGGGGCTAATTGGTCTATTGCTATTCATTTATTAGGCTATTATTGGCTATATATTGGCCTATTATTTTATTATTACTTTATTATGCAGAACAACATACAAACCAGGACTCAATGTGGTGTGAGTAGATTGAGAATACACACCCCAACTGAGCCACTGACCAAGTCTTAAGATAAGATGGGTATGTCCAAACATGAATGAGACAGAAGTGCATTGCTGTAGTACACAACATTTATAGGCAGTTAGGCCTTTTGGGTCAGTAAGTGGGTTTAAGTGATTACCAATCAGTTGAGTTGGATGGTTGGGACTCATAAATATAAATTACAAAACATTAATAACTTGTTCCTCTTCGAATTCCTACTTGTGTAGCCCACTGTCATGTTTAGAGCTCTGCCTCCAATACAAAACATCCACTCTATTGCCCTCACTTAACTTCTAAGCTGCAGGTTTCAAGTCATGTGCCAACTGTGGCAGCTTAGCAAACATGATAAGAAGAAATAGCAAGAACTCTCCCTGCCTCATGGTAATGGTTAACCAGATAATTCATTTTGGGGTGGGAACAGCAACAGAGCAACTGCAAGTTAATCTGACACGTTTTGAGCTTGCCCGCCTTCAATGATTTGAATTCAGTCATCGCGGGACTCAGGATGGAGGAGTCGGTGCAACAAGAGCCGCAACAAGAACCACTACCGGAGAAACCTGAATTGGAATATAAAACCCAAAATGAAGATCAAGGTAATTTTATGTTTTTTTATGTTGCCATTGTTTTAAGTTAGAACATGGCAATCTGATGCAATAAAATATAATCCATTGCTTTTAATGATGCCAAACTATGTTCTGCATTTCTTATGGTCATTTTAAGGTGATATTCGACGCAGGTTGCGGGACAGGGATCTTCTCAAGAAGAGAAAAGCAGAAGCAGAGGAAAAGGAGACAGACCAGTGGGATTTTGGGTAAATTTGTAGACTTCTACATAGTTGCAGTGTAGTAGCTATGGCTTTTCAAGTAACATTCAAACATTCAACTCTCAAGAAAAAAATTATTAGTTAAAAAACATCAATGGGATTTGCAAATCCTCTAATGCAACACAAAATAGAGCCAATGTTCTGTTTCTTTTTGAACATGAAACATGTTTGTTGAGATATTGAACTATATTTTCAAACAAACTATACATTTTCAATTCACTGTGCAAGTTTCATTCATGTACTCCCATTTAAACACGGTTTATACTGTATGTCTGAGTAAGCTGCTTGTGGACATGTTACTTTTTGGCGGGTTACATTGTCTGGCGAGTACATTATCTGCCCTCCATGCTTATCACTCACTGGTTTATATTGAACATGATGCAAGAGCAAACCAAAGGTCACTGTGGTGTCTCTGTTGATGCCTCAATACTAGGTCAAAGACTTTGCACTTTTGTCAAGTAAAAAACCACAGCTAAATAAATGTGATTTCTTCTGCTTGCTATTGTGTAGGACTGAGAGCCCCAGGAAAAGAGGGAGGGGTGGGGCTAAAAGAGGCAGGAGAAGAGGAAGACCACGGAAAACAGCACTTAATGTGATCATAGAGTACCAGAATGAAACAGCTCTGGATCAGGATGCAACAGTCACGGATGAAATTCTGGATCAAACACCAAACCCTGTGGAAGCACAACTAGTTCCGACTGCTCTGCCTGTCGCTGTGTGTGTCTTTGACCAACTTAATCCTTCATCACAAGACCCTGTAACCTCCCCTGAACCTACAGTGGACGCACCTCCCATCTCTGCCCTGGATATGGCTCCAGCTCCAGATGCTGTCCCTCTTCCTGTGCCCAGTCCAGTCATCCAAGATCTTATGGTGCAGCCAATGTACACAGAGCCACAAAGTAAGACAGCACTAAACCAGATCTTGATCGAAGACTTAGGTCCTGATGAGGAGGAAGATCTGGGTCCAGCTGAGGACAAACAAATTGGTGAAGGTATAGGAGATGGAGAATATTAAAACATTGTTATAAACGCAAAGGTTCATGTTTACGGTATACTAAAATGATTGTTTCTTATTATGTTTTTCAGACTTGAGTGGGAAATTAATAATCACACAGGAACCTACATTTCTATCAAACCCAACACTATCGTCTCAACCTCCTCAGGAATATGTGCCCGGAAATTCATTCTAATTTTTGTCCTGAATGATAGATTTACATTACATCCATGCATATCAACACCAGATTAAGATGCTTTGCTTATTTAACTATATGAATACAAACCTTCAAGACTTATTTATTCTAGGTTTGTGCTTTATTGTTTTGTATTTGTTGCCTACATTATACACAGTCTAATTGCTTCTGTTATAAAAAAAAATAAAATAAAAAAAAAGTGCAAGATGTATGATGTCGATCTGATGTCGGCTACATTTGTTGTAAAAATTGTTGATGAACATAATAAAGTTTCAGCGTGTTAATCTTTTCCACAAAATTTGAATTATTTTGTTTTACGTGGTCATTAATTTGACAGGCATAACTACTAAAACAACGAATCAAACCAACAACTAATCCACTATTAAACTAACCTAGTAGTTTAGATTAACAGCTATTTGTTTATGAAATTTACCCGAATAAATTTGGCAAAAAATATTTTGCGCCCTCTGCTGAGCTAAAATTGCTAAACCGTGTTGCTGTCACTCTCACAAGTTACCATTATGCCAAGATTACGTTATTACTATGTGAAACCTATGTACTTACCTTATATTTCTGTCATTGTGAACATTACAGTACTAAAAAAACATAGATTTCAAGGAAAATAAACATCCAACTTACGTTGAAGGCGAATCCTTGGTGTCAGTCACGTGTAATGGTGTGGGAGTTTTGATTGGCTAAGCAAATTGCACATACTTCCGCAATTTTTGAACTCGTGTTTACTTACTGAAGACGACTTTTCTCTGCCATATTTTGGTGAACCATGAGTCCCCAGTGCGAAACATGTTGGGAACAACTTCAGAAGCTCAACCAGCAAGCTTCTGTGATGAGGAAAGAAATCAAGAACCTTAGGTATTTTCATATTCTAGCCTGCCGGTGTCAATAAATAATGTGCTTCTTCAGCTATCCTAACATGCTGCTGGTCAGTTGTCTATTTATGAAGTACAACTAACTTGAGGAGCACTTTACAGACCATCATTGTGCTTTACATTGTGTGTAACAAGACACTTATTTTGTTTCTTTTATTGCAGCTACTTGATAGTCATCTAAATTTTGGTATTTGGTGTTTTTCAAGGGAAATGTTGGACAGTGCTACAAGAGCCCATCGCAAACACATGCTATCTCTTCAGTCTGTGGTGTCAAACATGGATCAGAAGGAGCCTTGTAAAGCTCAAGTTACAACACTGTCAAACAGCTCAGCATCCTCAGGGAGTTCTTTGGAACAAGGTATTCACAAAATGGAAAGCATCTTTGGCATTTTTTATATAAGAGATTCATGTTTTTATTATAACATTAAAGGTATAATCCAGACTGTTCCCATTGGTTATCTTAAATCCTGCTTCTCCGCAAAGAATGGGACACCAAGACAGCCCACCATCTGCGGTCCGTCCAGGGCTGAGCTGCGTATTCAGCAGAGTGTCTTCAACAACCCAGAACATGCCTTGGTGGGGCTAGAACAGTACTCACATGTGTGGTATGCCAAGTAATACTATTTCTGTGCATGATTTTTCTCTCATTAATTGTCATTTATTCATGTTAAACTCTTATTTACATGCAGTCATAAGTTGGCACATAGTACTTTTCAATGCATGTGTGTTTTTAAATACTTGGTATTTTGGGTCAAGTTACTGTTGGGTCAAGTTACTGTTGTCCTGTTCTCCAATCTGGTAACATTTAACAATCTGTCTGTATTTTCTCTCTAGGATAATTTTTGTCTTTCACAAAAATGGGCATCTATCGGTCAAAGCCAAAGTAAAACCTCCAAGGCTCAATGGTCAGAAGGTTGGAGTGTACTCCACACGCAGCCCACATCGACCCAATGCCCTTGGCTTAACACTTGCTAAGCTGGATAAAGTTGTTGGTCAGTGCCTATATCTTTTTGATAGCTGTGAACTGTGATAATTTACTTTATTGTGTCTTTCTGCAGGAGATACTATACACCTGTCTGATATTGACATGATTAATGGGACCCCAGTTCTGGACATAAAGCCATACATTCCAGATTATGACTCCATTCACTCTAGAGTCGACTATGAAGCTCATGAAGAAAACACAATCCAAAAGGAAATAAATGAAGAGTATCAACATATAGGACTGGCAAATGAGAATTTGGAAAAGCCAAAAAATGATGAAATTGAGAAGATTGATACTAAGCGACAGAAGTTGGAACAGGATAATATAAAACAAAGTGCATTAAACGCCGGTGATCAGTTATCTCTCTTACAGAGTGCATTGGAGGAAGTCAAGGCTTATGTTACTCCAAGTGACTCGAGTTTAGAGATGAAGAACAAAGATCTCATCTCTCCAAAAATAAATGAATCAGAGTCTTCGTTTGATCAGCCCTGCTATGGAGAAGAAGCCTACAGTACCATTGCAAGCTGGATCAGGGAGCCTCCAGTTTCCAGTTTGGAGGTCCGCTTCACTGCTCATGCTGAAAAGGAGCTTGCCAAATTTCTTCCTACAGGTAAAAACAAAAATATTAAGAAGAATAATTTAAGTGTATGAGGTGTTGGCTCAACAAAAGTTTTATATATAAAATAGATATAAAACTATTGTCTGTTTTAACTCCTAATATATGTTTTGCACATCAGGTTATTGTAATGTAATTGGTAATATTTTTTTTACTTGCAGTATGTAACAAAAGTGATGGTCCCAGATTCAAGTTTCTGCGCAGTACAGAAGAAGCTGTAGCTGCTATCAGAGGTGTGCTGTCTGCAGACCCGCGCTCTGTGTACAGGAGGGCGCGTTGCACAGACAAACTCTTCTACTTCACGTTGGATACGGCCGATGTCACATGCTGGTTCGGTCATGATTTTGCTGAGGTTTTGCAAGTTCGGCCAGTTCCACAGTTGTAAAAGACTGACAAGAAGACAGACAAAACTTGGTGTTGAAATGTGTTCATGCTATGGTACATCATTATGTCAAGAAATAATGTTAAAATAATCAGAATAGAATTTATTGCCATTGTCAATGAAGGTTTCACAGACTAGGAATTTTCTTTGGTGTACTCGTTCAACATGAAACATAAACTTGTAATAATGATAAATAATAAACTATGGAAAAAAGGATATAAAAAGTGATAGAACCCTATAAGGCATGCATAAAAATAGAATAAGATAGAAAGACAGCAGCATAAATGGTGAATAGCTGCAAATGTGAGTGTGGGCATACCAAATGGACAGGTTATTCAGTTTACATTAGTCTGATACAGAGTTATTAAGTGTTCATGGCTCTGATACAAAGGTATTAAATGTTAAGTGTTCATGAGCCTAATAGCGGAGGGAAAGAAGCTGTTTTTGTGGCTGTTAAGTTTATTTCACCGATAAATAAATTAAAAACATGGTACAGAATTGTCCACTCTGAATTTTATATGCACAAAAACATATACTTAAACTTTACATTGTTTTGAAAAATGTTTACATACATTGTGTTACGTTTTATATATTTACTTACTTTGGTATTGTTGAATTTGAATTTAGTTGTGTTAATTGTCAATTTTACAGCATTCACCAATGGCAACCTTTCTTTCCCCCCCCCCCCCCCCCCCCCCCTTTTTATTTTTTTATTTTTATTTTTTCAAACAATGAAAGTATTCACCATCCACCCACGACTTATGCAGCAGCAGACTCAAAAGTCCAGTAGGGGGCAGTAATGAGCTAGCTGCGTGGTATACTCCGGCGACATCTGCCGAACAAGGCGGACGGACCAATGATAGCGCTGACAGTTGTGTTTTGAATTAGAAACGCGGCGAGCGTTTGTAGCTACTACGTTTAGACATTTGTTTATGGCAATTCTCAAGCTACTTGCATGATCTGGCATATTTGTTTTCAGACTACAAAAAGGTAAACCGACCACTGTCCATTTATCGCCTGGCTGAGTGTGTATGGGTATGAATCAGTTCCGTGTCTAATTTTAGTCTACGATGTAATAAGAATAGCTTGTTTCAATAGCTTTATCATACGCCTTTTTACTATTTAACGCTACGCCAGTATTACACGTAATAATGATTTTTCTTTTTTGGTGAGAAGGTGGAATAAACGTGGAATAAATGATTGCTCAATGTCTATCTCCAACAGTTAATAACTGTTGTACTGAAATTATGAAAACTAGCGGTCTTTGACCGTGTCACGTCGCGTTAATCTTAAGCCAAGTGACTCAAATTAAGTTCTTATGATTGAATTATTGGAAAGTAAGATTTTGTTGAAACAGTATATAAGTATAGTATATAATATAAGTATAACGACATTTTCTTTACTTCTTGAAGACTGGTGAAGAGAGCACAAGGATGTCACTCAGAAAGTCGACTTCTGGTGGAGATTACCTGGTAAGAACTGTTATTCTATGTTAAATGTGTTTGTAAAGAGAGAACATTTTGAGATTAAATTAACTTTCAACATTTTATCCCTGTCCATTGTTATTGTAGTCTTTAAGCAGAAATGGAGCGCGAACACCCTTGAGAAGCCTGCACATTGACAACCTTACTGATTCAGCAGAGTCATTTACTGTCAAATCAAAATCAGAGCCACTGAAACAAACAAAGGTGAGGCTATATAGTTTTAAAGTTTCTATTTTGAATATATTTGTGTGTTAATTGGTTGAATATTATTTCTTACCAGGAAAATGCACTCCTCTGCGCTCAGACAAATGCCCTGACACATAATGAACCCATAAAACATCATGTTTGCAAGCAGGATGACACTGCGTCTGAGGAGCTGGACACTGAGCATGCAACGAAATATTGTGCTGATGTGACTTTAAAATTCTACCATTGCGATGGTGGTGAAGTGGAAATTTCAGATGAGGTTTTTGGAAAAGCTGATGACACAATCCCTTTGCCTCAACCAGGGATTAGTGAATATCCACAACATGTGCACACTCTTGATTCAAGCAATCTCTCCAATATCACTGGTTTTTGTAACACTGAAGAGGAAGAAAGCGACCATGCCTACTGCAGGAGAGAAAGCAGTGCAGCTTCTGACAGGAGCACGACAGAAGATCTACACAACAAACCATGTGATGCACTTGATGATATAACTATAAAATTTCTCAACTGTACAGGAGGAGAGATAGAAATTACAGATTCAGCCCACTTTGTTGACAGGACCATTCCTTTACCCGCTGACCAGAATGGGGATAATGCCGAATCTTGCATTGGTAGTGTAGATTCGCGCCTTTTTACAGAGGACTGCGATGCTGATCATTTAGCCCACCCCTACTGTAATACTGCGAGAATGGACAATGCTCACGTCACAAATCAGCCAAGCATTCATGAATTTTTGAATGAGAGAGAGCAGGCCAGCTCTGAACATGAATACAAAGAATCTGTTTCACTGCTTACCCCTGACCAGGAAACTGAATGCTCTAATGGAAACATCAAGGCAGAATCAGATGAAGCTTCTCTTATGTCTGAGGAACAATTTTCTCCAAAACCACTGATTGCCAATATTGTTTTAAAACCGACAAATAGCCACAAAGAAGAGGACACATTAAGGGAAACCATAGGCAAATCTGAAAATGGTAAAGAAGACCGCACAAAAGAGAATTTAGACCTTGATGTTAGTGCTTTGGCCTTACCACAACACTCTTCCAATGACGGCCACCACACAACAGTTTCAGCCCTGCACATAGAAGTCAAAGAGAAGGATGCTACCCTCAATGAATCACAAGTCCACTCCAGTACCCAATCTCATCAGAGCAGTGACGCAACAGACAGTGCCCTGGGCTTGTCCCCTAATGCCCCTGTATCCACTGAACCACCTCAAGCTGAAACACTCCCTGATGTTTTGAAGGCCATCACAGAGTGTACCCCGCTGCATTTGGCGCTCCTCACCCCAATTGTCCGGAGAGCTTCTTTAGCTTTTAGGCAGGCTCGGAAGCAACTGGTTGCTGATCCATTTGCGGATGATGATGATGATTGCGGTCTAGTGGGAAATAAATCTGTTGTGGCATCTAATCTGGGCCATGCTAAATTATGGAGAGGGCACCTCGACAGTCCAATGTCTCGGCCTTTGTTTAATTCAACAGAGCTTGTTCACAGATCGCAGGCATGCGTCATCACAGAGCCAACCAAAGATGTTGCCATTTCTCAGCCTGAAGTGAATAATCAGCCAGTTATTGATATCCCTGTGATCAGCGAAGGCCCACTGCAGCAGCAACTTAGACAAATGGCAGAGTTCCTCATTTTTGCTTCAGGAAAGATGGATCCCTCTGTAGTTTCTGCGCCCGCAGCCCCACCTGCCAAAGCGGAGTACCACAACGTCTCTGTGGGCACTAGTCCACTGAGACTGGTCAACCACAGCATCAATACATCTGGGCAGTTTGTTAGGAGGAGGAACTTCACTGTGGAGGACCAGTGTACCCTAACTGACCCGCTCCTCTGGAAGTAAGTGTTAATGGTCACAGCTAAGGCAAAGGCTTTAATAAAAATGTTTAATATATACGAAGAGTTCATTTGCAAAGGCAGATGTCTTGGATATTTATAGTACTGTACTCTACAGGTGACACCAGTAAAGCTTAAGTTGAATCAATCTGATCAATAGGCTAACAAGGATCTTAATATTTATGATGCATTAAAACCGATCTGGTCATTAAATACACAGCTACACAAAGAGAAAATTACAAGCGTACATTGAATTTTCTCAAAAAATCCTTTTTAGGGCCTTCTATCCAAAGTGCTTTACCTTGCATTAGTCCTTCACACTTGTTGGTGGTAATCTACTATTATAGTCACAGCTGCCCTTTGGCTGACTGATGGAAATGTTGCTGCCAAGACCACCACCAACAATCACTCACTGGCACACAACAGTCACACAGTTAAGAACTGGGTTTGAACCAGGCTGGAGCTACCTCAGATATTGTACATGACTGACTGTTCTTGTGCAGTGTACCTGTGGACAGTCTGGAGAGTGTTGCGAGGCCTGAGCTGGAGCAGCGGGTGCTCTCCAGTATGATCATTGTGGAGGCTCTGGTGCAGCAGTTGGCAGCGGCTCGAGCGCAAACACTGCTCCCTGCTGGAGCTCCCCCGTCAGAGATCAGGGACAAGATTGTCCAGACAGAGCACACTGAACTGAACCAGGTAATGAGATCGACACCTCTTGGGCTGGTTGGGACTATTCCATTTGCTTCACAAGGATATATCAATGTAACGCAAGACATGGTTTTTCTGCAGATGTCACTGCACAGGGACCTTTATTTGGAAGCTCTTGATAAAATAAAAGAACTTGAAATTGATAATACTTCTCTTCAGAATCTTGCTCATTACATGCAGAATGTAAAGGTAACGATGGTAAGTAAAATACTTTTTATTTAAATTTCAAATACAAATATTTGAAATTTAAATAAAAAGCAATTCATAGTAATGTTTTATTTGCATGTATTTTCCATACAGGGTGCTTTGGCCACTGATGCTGATGCAGCTCTGTGCCAGATGAAGCAAATGGAGGAAGCCATTAGTGAAGACCACAATAGCTTTGTTTCCGATGTATGAAATTTATGCAAAATCTTTTTGTTATTTAGTTATATGCATGCTGCTGATTTATGCATATTCCTTGTACTTCTCATTTGTAGCCACTAAATTGTTTTATTTTTTACTCTGCGTACAGTATGGTCAGATGAAGTCACTTTTGGAAAAATCAAGGGAGTCACAAATGAGAATGGTACGGAAAGTCAAAGATGCACTCCAGCAGAAAGAGGACATGCACACAAAGATGGAGGAGGCGTTCTCTGCAAAGGAAGCTGTAAGTTTCTCTCATAGCTGCAAATAGGGTTTTAAAGTTATTTAAATTCAATTGTAACGATGACTTCCCTTTTTTACGAAGGCCTACAGTGTATTGGACCAGCTCAGGAACCACTGTTCAATGGAAATCTCAGAGCTGGAGAAATGTGTCAGGTCACAGCAAGAACTGTTGTCTGCTCTGAAAAAGGCCAACCTAGAACAGGTACCGATGCTTTGAAGGTCATGATGGCAATTCTATCTCTTTTTACTATTTGTTTTACTAAAAAGTCTATGGCTGCTTTTGTTTCGCAGGTTTCTTTGGCCTACTCTGAAACGCTCAGCTTTGCTTCAGATCTTCTGTCTAAAACCACAAAGGAACAGTCCAGTTTGGCAAAGGAGGCAAATATTCCCCCCTTTTTAAAATGACAAACACTTGACCTTTCACTTTTCAACATTTTGGACCCAGTGATTATTTCTGCTCATGATGTTTTTAATATTCTGGCAGCTCTGCTCAGCGAGGGGTCTCCTGCAGAAATGTGCCCCCATTCTCCTGAGGCTGAACGAGAAAGCGGACTCGGCTTTAAGAGATCGGGACAAGCACATCGCCGACAGAGACCAAGCCTTACAAGACAAGGAACAGGTCAGAGAACAGACATTTTCCTTCTAATCTGTTTAGATATTGCTTGATGTTACAGCAGGGTTTCTGCGCGGCATTAAAAGTCATTAAATTAATTATGTCAAAACTAAGGCCTTAAATGTCATTAAAAAGCATTAAATAGAATTTTTAAACTGGCATTAAATCAAACATTCTTGAAAAATCAAGACATTGCTCAACTAGTTTTATTGCAGAAGTTTGGCAAAAATGGGGTCTATACTGCTGTTTGGGAAGAAATTATACACTATTTCTGTTCAAAAGTTGTCATCAAAATGTGTATTGAATATGGAAATTAATATTAAATATGCACCGATTTGTGGCATTAAAAATGGCATTAAAAAGCATTAACTTTGACTTGCTGCTACCTGTATAAACCCTGTAAAGTGTGCGTGGCAGGTTTTCTTGTTTTTCCTAATTATTACTTTGTTTAACTAATTATTTGAGCATTTTGCCATTAAACTAATGATTGTGAAGAGGTAGCATTCGTTTCAGAAGGATTGCTCCTAAAACTCCCAATACATTTCCAGAAAACGTATTTTCTAAGTTCTAATTGTTCAACGGAAATACGTAGAATTCCCAGAATGTTGTCAATATCAACATACAGCCATACAAATAAAGTTATTAAGTTATTATTAATAACATCACACAAAAGATGTCAAACATACTGAAAGAAAATTGGAAATTTTATATTCAAAATCTAAAATAAAATTGTGGTAAGTATCGCAAGAACTTTTGTCAATGTTGTGTTAACTATTGAAATGGACAGAATTTTCCTGAAAAAAGTGTATAACAAATAAACATTTTGAATACTTCCTACTAGGGGTGTGACAATATATCGACTTGTATCGCGATATTTTGTGGCACGATACGATACCAATACTTGTAATGCTAATATCGAGACCTTTGATGACGTCATGCATACTAACAAAGTGGATGTTAATGAGACTGCAGCGCTCCACCGTTTTCACAGTAAATAGAGGCCAGTAACGCCCAATTATAATGTCAGGACAGTAGAGGGCAGCATCATCATTTTAAGAACTTGGACCAAACACTGACACAAAATAAATAGCTTTTAATGATAGTGTTTATAATTATAAATAAGATAAACTTTTGGTTCATTTCTTCGTTTTGGAAACTGGTTTATGGTTGTGTATTTAAATGTAAATGAAGTGATCTGTCACTATTTAAGAAAACAATGAACAATGCAAATGAAAACAAATATACATTTTCAACAAATATGAAGCGTGTAGTTGTTTATAAAGTGAAAACATTGAAAAAGATTGTTAAAATTTGGTTCTTTCTTTAACAATAATCATATATTGCATATGTTATGATCGTTATTGTGAGCCTCGTATGGAATTGTGAGGTACCCAGAAGTTCCCACACCTACTACCTACTCTATAAAATATCTGCACATTGTATTTGTTCATTAATTGATTGATTTTTTTAATGTAAAATCCTGTCTCTCAGACTGAAGAGGAGCTAAGCCGGGCACTCCAGAGTCTCCAAAGTGCTAAGGGACAGATCAGTGATTTAAATCTACAAGTGACAATTTTGACCTCAGGTAAAAAGTAACTAGGACAAGTTTCTCCCATGTCCCGTTGAACCCAAATTGTACTTCTCATATATATTTTGAATGTTTTATTTCAGAGATGGGAGTGTTGCGCCAAAAGCTAAGTGAGGGTGATGAAGAGCGTGCTCAGCTGGACAGGAAGGCCACAGAGCTGTCCGCCACCGTGTCCTCTACTTTGGCCTCCTATGCATTTTTGGAACAAGCTCTTGCTTCTGAATCAACCAAGTATTATTTCTATAAAGGGACTTATTTCACTATTCTTTTGTAGAGGTTTATCTGTGTTGTAATCCAAACGTCTTTTCAGGTTGCAGCAGTCTTGGGCCGACGTAAAGCAAGCTAAAGAAAGGGCACAAGAGTAAGTAACGGTCGTTCATGATGGATTTTAATATTTCATTCAAAAACAAAGTCGTTAAAGAATTGAATAAAACGCGAGTCCCTTGAAAGTAACTTGAAATCATTGAATTGGTATCCTTTTTGTCTTTTCACTGTCCCCCAGGTTGGAGTCGTCCCTGGGTCAGTCCGAGTACCGTGTGGTTGAGCTGAGTGAGGCGCTGGCCCACAGTGAGGAGCAGGTCTGTCGGCTACAGTCTGTCTCTGAGGCCCAGGCTCGTCAGCTGCAGCACCTCCAGGACCTGTGCTCCCAGCTCAGTGGAGTGCACGACATGAACGAGGTCAGCATCTGAAAACATGTTATACTTTGAATTATTGTGTCAATTTTTCTGTCTTCATTGTATATTATTTTTGTTTTATTATAAAAGTGCATATGGCAGGTTTCATTTTGTCTTAAGACTTGGTGTGATGGATAATATCTGAGGAAGCATTCATCTTGGTTTTAGTAAAGTGACAATTTAATAAAGAAAAGTCTTTTTAATTTAAATTCCGTGATGGAGGGAAAGTTCCAGAGAATTCTGACTCCTTTCTCTTTGGGATAATATGGTTGGTATATTGTTTACCTTTACCTATGTCACTTCCTGTGCCCATAAGCCGTGTTGCAGATACCTCCATATTGAAATGGCGCAATGCATTATGGGGCTCCCAGGGGGCAGATAGGAGTTGGTCGCCAATGCAATAGATTCACTCTCGCCGCCTTAATCTGAATTTGACAATGTTTTCTGATGACATTTTCCCAAATCTGCAAAGGACACAGAAAGGACACAAACTGAGGACAATGTTTTCCTGATATAGAGGGTTTGTTTAGTTTTATGATAATATTATAACACGTTTCTGGTGCTATAATTAGTAAATACCCTCGAAATGATCAACAACACATAGTTATCAAATTTTGGAATCAATAGCAAATATACCTCAAACTTCTTATAATATTCACAAATCAGTAACAGTAACCTGATGCAAGCTCCACACAAATGTCTGCACGGTCTGGGAATCGAACCCTGAGGCACAGTGCTGCCATTTCATATGCACTATAAACTGCTCCTCCATATTTTTAGAAACTTGTTTGAGTGTTTTATTTTGTATTCCCATTGGGTAATAATAACAATGCTTACAAATAATTGTTAGGATTTTTACCAACTGATAATGATACACTTGTGGGGATTTATCACACAGATGAAAATAATCTTTTGCTTCCTATATTTAATGTGAATCTTACAATGTTGCATTTCAGTTCTTGCAGATGGAAAACAAGCTGACCAGGGAGCAAATAGCTGAAAGTGAGCATATGCTGAGCACAAACCTCCAGAGCCTGAGAGAAAGGAACATCCAGTGTGAAGACCTCAACGGAGAACGTTGTCAGCTTCAGTAAGTTTGGGGCCATTTCCGAAACCCTCTCTTGTCCTAAGCTCTGACACTGGATTTGTGTCTGCGAGGGGAAATGGGCGGAGCAATGAGAAGTGGTTTATTAGCTCCTTCTCAGAGAGTCTGCATCGATACAGGCTTCACGTGTGTGTTACACCAGAGAGCAGCCCCACGTGTAACACTCAAACGACCTTCGTTTAGAAGCATCAAAGTTTAAATTAGTTAGTTTGTTGGAGTGAATGAATAATGTTGTGCAAAATCCAATTTTTTTTGAACATTTGAAATTTCCTCTCATTCTTCTGTTGGATTGAATGCTTACAAGTCATGAAAAATAAAATATGCACAGTTTTGGGCATTAAAGGTGCATTGTGATATTAGTGCGTTCTGTTAGTGACCCCAGTGGCTGTATGAGTGCAGCATGGCACCTTTACTTTTCATCACAGCGGCCTTTATGACGCTCCTGGATGGGGGGGTGGGACTATCTCCATGGCAACCCTAAAGCCAAATATTAATCCTGGACCATCATAGAGGCCACTGGGC
>OMNZ01026555.1:12130-37779 GCA_900303255.1 Lesueurigobius sanzi | reverse complement strand
AACACCGCAAACAAAAGATATTTACAATATTTACATATAATACATAACATATATACAACATAAACACATTAACAGACATCCATTCGTACCTTACAGATTATACTTTATATATAGAGGCATACAGAGGTAATCATAAATTAATAATTTAATAATAACAATAATAATAATTATTCATATTAATATTATTACTACTACCATCATATAATAATAATATTTTTTATTTTATTTTATTTTTTTACATACAATTTCATAATTTCTGCAGGTGAAGGCAGCACAGACACCCTGGGTACACAGGAAATCACATAATGATAAATTGGCAGAGACTTTTACTGCACCATTTCTTGGAATATATTGTGAATTAATATTGCTTTTTTGCTAGTTAAATGACTTACTACATTCATGTAATATTCTATCTCCTTTAACAGTACTTGGAAGAGGGGTTGAGTTTTGGCAAATTTTGCTTTATGTATGTGATATTTCCCTAATAATATGAATAGATTAGTCATCTTTTCCACTTTTTTATTTTGATAATAAAACAACGTAATAATATTTTCTTCTTTGATAGTTATAGACATCTGTAGACAGCACAGAAACGTGCTGTTCATCGGAGCTTTGGTGGTGAGGTCATTTTTTGTGAGGTATATTCCTTTCCTTCTTCTACCTTTCACATTTTTAGCAGCCCTTTAATGTAAAACTAAGCACAAATTTGTCCCACCGTCCACTGTTATAACTGCCAAATGCAACTGGAAACCATTGCAACCAAGCTATTTCAGAAACTGGGAATTAACATTTATCAAAAATATTGTATTTTTTGGTCTTGCAAACTGTTGGCAAACAATGTCTTACAGTATTTCAAGCTAACATATTCATTTTTCATGAAAAATAACTGTAGATTTCTGTCTCAAAAGGGCAAAAGAATTGAGTAAAGTGTAAAGAGTCGATGTGTTAAAGCTTTGCGTGCTTATCTGAAGTTCACACAGCCTTATCACCAACTTTAGTCAGATTTCATCTCTGCAGCGTGGGATCAAACTCAAACCAACAACATGTTGACATTTAGCAAAAAAAAGTGTATTTTATTAAAGGAAAAAAGTTATATTTGTAATTTTTAAAATTTTGTTGCCACATTTTGAGCCAAATGTGAGGGCATCCATTGCATTGAAGAATATGACATGAAACACACAGACACATTTTTCTTGTTATAACCCAAATCCAAAACCTTTATGTTTGGATGGTAACCAATTTGAAAGCAAATGATTTTTCTGCATTTTCCGAATGGTGTGGTCTTGTCTTCTAGTTACTTTACTGTTTAAGTTTCATCTATATCACACATCGCGTGCCTTATTGTCTGATATAGAAGAAACTTAAACAGTAAAATGAGTTCCCTGCGATATTAAACATACAGACGTCATCGTTATTTGATGTACAATATGTAAAAGAGGGTGTAGTCAGTGCACGGCGGTTACAGATAGATCAAATAGTCTTTTTTGTTCAGCTGGCTATTGTTTTTGTTGTTTGATTTCGTTTGAAGGTTTCTGTCTTTGAAAACACACAAAGAAACCAATGTGACATAAAACATCATATTTAAAAGCTGCCAGAGTAGGCCCCTTTTTTGAGAAATTGTTTACTTTGTGATTCAAATTTTGCCGTGACTCTTCAGGAAAAGCCCTTTAGCCCCATTTCACTTGGTCATGTAAACTCACTGTAGATAAGCTGTAAATAACTGTAAATCAGCCAGGTGCCAGCCTCTTTATAATAATGCTTTATTTCCTTTTTTTGCTATGGATTTTATTTAGAGTCTACCTCAGCCTTTTGTAAGATCCTGTTTTTTTATTTAAACTTGGGCCTGTTTGTCAGATCTGCTTCAGGACTGTGACATTAACAACTTAGTTCAGGGGATGACTAAACCAGGTCTAAACCAGGACTAAACTAGGTATAAACCAGGTCTAAACTAGGTATAAACCAGGTCTAAACAAGGTGTAAACCAGGTCTAAACAAGGTCTAAACTCGGTCTAAACCAGGTCTAAACCAGATCTAAACAAGGTCTAAACCAGGACTAAACTAGGTCTAAACTAGGTCTAAACCAGGTCTAAACCAGATCTAAACAAAGTCTAAACCAGGTCTAAACAAGGTCTAAACTAGGTCTAAACCAAGTTTAAACCAGGACTGAACCAGTTCATCTTCGAGAGGTCAATTTGAAAAATAAAATACTTACTTTTAACCCAATTTAAAAAATGAAGTGGAGTAGAAAGTACAGATACAGGCTCTGAAATGTTGTGAAGTAAAAGTAAAACATTTCCATCATAAAATGTACTTAGTAGAGTAAAATTACCTATAATTTGTACTCTTTACTTGTTGTCACTTTCCACCACTGCTTAAATTCATGACAGATTTGCTGAATTAAAATGCACTCCCAAACCCTCCCATACTGCACCTGGATACCACCATAATAATAATAAAATGAACAAGTTTTTGTCTCATCTGCAAAATAAAAATAAAAACACCTGTAAACGATTGAATATCCTGTCCTTCCCTTATGAGCGCAGTATTGCAAAGGCCGAAATGAAGCCGTGTGTCAGAGGAGACGGGTTGCAGAGGAACACATGTGTGCGTGAGAATTAGTTCCACTTGATTTAATGAGCGGTGCTGGCAGATCAGATAAGCCCCTATCAGACGAGCGCACCAGTCGGTCTGTATAAACAGGCTACATAATCTACCACTGCTCTGTGCATGTCTCACAGTACAAGTGTCCGGGATATGTGTTTATGTAGAGCCTCTGCCCAAACTGGATGGTAAATGAAACTCATCACGGGGCTGTGGGAGGGGGGGCTGTGACAGGTCTCCTTCCACCTGTACCTGCCGCATATCCCGCATATTTGGACCATATGTTCTGAAAGCATGTGCTAACCCTGAAAGTATTCGCTCACATTTTCTCCTCGGGTGCTTCAGGCTGAGTCTCACGGTGGAGGACGTCTCGGAGGCATCTCACACATGCAGCGCCGCGCTAATGGGACATGGGGAGCTGAAAGGCAGAGGTTTTACTGGAGTAAAAGTGCAGATACAGGACCAAAAATATACTTAAGTAAATGTTGAAGTATCTGATGAAAGTGTAAAAGTATCCACTGTAAAATGTACTTCATGAGTAAAATGTAAATCAATGTGCAGGGTCTTTTTAATTCTTTGAATCAAACCAGGACTAAACCGGGTCTATACCAGGTCTAAACCACGGTTAAACCAGGTTTAAACCAGGTCTAAACAAGGACTAAACCAGTAAACCCCTAACTCAGGTCTAAACCAGTTTTAAATCAGGTCTAAATCTGGTCTATACCAGGATTAAATAAGGACTAAACCATGTCAAAACCAGGTCTAAACCAGGACTAAATCGGCTCTAAACCAGATTGTAACCAGGACTAAACCAGGTCTAAACCAGGTTTAGTCCTGGTTTAGACCTGATTTAGATCTAAATCAGGTCTAAACCAGTTCATCGTGGAGAGGTCACTTCATAATATCATAAAATGTACTCAAGTAAAGTAAAAGTACCTATAATTTGTACTTTTCACTTGTAGTTTTTCCTTCATTACTTTCCACCACGGCTTAAATTCATGATAGATTTGCTGAATTAAAACCCTCCCAGACTGCACCTGGATACTACTGACAAGGGATTACATTTTTTGTGACTATGGAGAATAAACACAAAAAGAAGAACTGCATTGAGAGAAGCCACAATCCTATAACAGCTTTGTTCATGAGCTGAGATGTGTTAGACTCATGAAGCTGACATTTCAAAACTAGGTAACATTAACGTTGCAGAATGACCGTTGGAAAAAGGGGAAAAGTAGACAGTCCCACTAGCAAAATGGAAAATGTCTAAACAATTCATTCCAGGTGGGTCCGAGCACATTGTACACTGCAAAAGTAATCTAGAAATAAGTCAACTTTTTGTAATAAGTATATTTCATTGAGTAGATAAGGAAAAAATATAACGTGGAACAAGTATTTTTGCACTTAAATTTGGATAATTAATCTAAATGTACTCAAAAGTATGATTTTTCCCTTAATCTACAGTGCTTAAATTCATCAGACCACCCCCAGTATAAGGTGTTTTCCACTGCTGCCATAATGTAACAGTATGTCTGTTTACCAAAATATCTTTTTATTTTCTATAATGGTTAAAGAAAAAGGAATCTGGAGCTGGATCTGATGGACTGACCAAGCCAAAGTCCAGACTTGAACCCCATTGAACAGATCTGTGATTTAGTGAAATCAAATATTGATCAGAGCAAAGGCTCATCCAAAGCAAGTCTCTGGGAACAGCTACGAACTATTGGAACTCAATAACAAAAGAGACTTTGCAAAACTACATAAAACAATGGCAGCAAGAATGCAAGCTGTTATCAGGACCAAAGGTGGCCATACTAAATATTGACATTTTAGGTTATTGTTTGTCAACAAGGACTATTTTGTTATTCCACTTGGTTATTTGGAACAAAAAAAATAATAATGGAATTGTTAATTTGAAATGTTGATATATTATGTTATTTATGTTTTCTTGTTTTCATGACTCGTGGTCTAATAAATTTGTTAAGCACTGTACGTGCAAAAGCTTGTTCGATTGGTAGACTTTTTTTTAACTTTGCAATTCAAATTAAGGTCAAACATTCCTAATTTGGGTAATTTTAACTTGAATGTCACAGACAATAAGGGCTCTATTAGAGTCAGAACAGAACACACACAACTATGAAAACACTAACTGAGCCAAACTAATCCATTCTAGATTCTCATGTCTTTCAGAAGTCCCATGTTAGTGTTTAGCCCACACCGTCACCGCTCATCATTATTAGCGGCGGCTCTCCTGACACTTACAGGCCGGGGCTGGTGTGAGGAGCCAGACATTCCAGTGTCCTGTCGACCTGCGGCACCAGTCTGCTGCTGCGGCCCTGGGCCCTAAACACCTTTCACCTGCTGCTTCTCACAGGCTGCTTCTCACACTGGGCCACTGCATTAAAGATGTTGCTCAAAAGACTAAAGGGTACGATGGTTTATAGGATACATAAACTAATAGATGCATTTGGAATAGTATGATTCCAAATGTCTGTTACTCATAGAAAAACACATTTGGGTATTTACACGTATAAGGCAAGACCATAGAGTGTAAATAAAGATGGAGGGAGCCTACGTGGTTTCCCCATAGAGTTCAGCGCAGGCTCACGAAACCGGTTAACATGCTAGCCAAAACGTTTACATGGAAAGTCAATAGGAGCTTCCTGGTTCCGGAGCCAGTCACCGTATGCTAACTGGCCAATTGTACCTCCATCATTAATGTACACTCTATGGGCAAGACACTGCAGGTGAGAAGGGAAAAAAATGTAATTGAGTTAAGTCAATTTGAAACTTTTGCTAATGTGTAATGTGTGTAATTCCAACTTTTACGTTGTTTTTTTTTTCATAAAAATGATCCAAATTACCAATATTTTCAGCAACAAAATCTAAATAATGGATACTACCAGATTTACCCGAGTTTTGCCTTCCTCTTTGGGGTTCAAAACTCAATAAATCAGACAAGGAATTAACCCTGTGAACAAACCTTCAAAATATTGTTAAACTATTGTTAACTGGAAAGTTTGAAGCTATAAAGATGTTGTTGCCACAATGTGAGAAAAATGCATTTTGATAAAATTGTCATATTTCTATGAAGAAACATTGAATGAGTGCAATAATTACACCCCCTTTGTCATTTATTTGTTTCCATTTGAAAGTAGATACATTATTTTCACGCCAAAGAAAATTCCTAGTCTGTGAAACCTTCATTGACAATGGCAACAGATTCTATTCTGATTCCCCCTGAGGTTTGCCTACGGTGTCTGAAGATGATCAGTTTAAAGATGAAGGGAGCCGGAGAGCACCTGCCATAATACAAGTGACGTGGGACAGAGCAGTGTGTGAGTGTTTTGTTGTTGGTGCGCCTGATCAGCGATAAGATACAGCGATGTAAACAGAGTCATGGTGGTATCAAGCAAGTCGCACGCCAACCTCCGGGCACACCTCCACCTCCTGCTACATCGCGTGTCCATCTGAACAACATGTTGCAGCGGTGATGTATGTCTCTGATGTATCTGCACATGTGTAGCATGAGAAACACAGCGGGGGTGTGCTCCGTCGCTCTGAGAGGCGCAGGGAGGGAGCCAAGCTGTGATAACAAACTGCATTTACTTCACAAATAAGAGGCTCTGAGTGAACACCACACGATCACACAACTCATTTAGACGGTGACTGACGAAGCTCTACTCGACATACAGTTGTGCTCAAAAGTTTACATACCCTGACAGAATATGCATGGTAACACAAAACACTTTATCTCCCTCATGGTTAGTGGTAGAAGTGAAGTCATTTATTGTCAAAAAAAAAAGCTGTTTGTTTACACTTTTCAACTAGAAACTAACCAATATGTCCCTGTTTGTTTCAAGATGCACAATATGTAAACTTGTGATCAGTTTCATTTGGCTAGTTTCTCGCTGAAAAGTGTAAACAAACCATAGAGAGTATGTTAATAATAGAGATATAATTGGCTAGCTCTGGTTGAAGCCGTGCTAGCATATGGGTATGTTTCCGGAACCTGGAAGTGCCCATTGACTTACATGTAAACTTTTTGGCCCCTGACACCATCCTGTTCTTTGACTTTTAATATTTTCACCATTAAAAGAGAAGGTAACTTGGTAGAAGTGAAGTCATTTATTGTCAAAAAAAGCTGTTTGTTTACACTTTTCAACTAGAAACTAACCAATATGTCCCTGATCAAATGTTTACATATTGTGCATCTTGAAACAAACATCAATTTTGTCAGAGAGTCCTGTATTTCAGCTGAAGTGAGTTTTTCTATGCTCCTGAACAATTTTCCTGGCGGTTGTTGACGGTCATGTAAACGTTAGATCAGGGACATTTGAGTAGATTCTGTTTCACTATGATTTCAAAAGAGTAAACTCAGTTCTTTGACAATAAATGACTTCGCACAAACACTAACCACTAATTTAACTATAAGTTTATGTAATAATAATAAGATTGATGACCCTGCCTGACTTGTCCAGCCAGCACTATTATGAAATCATCTGTTGAGCCTGACCAAACATTTTGATGACTCAGCTGACCGTACCGTTTTGCATAAAATGTTTTTCAGTTCACCATACCCCCGGCATATTTGACGTGGATGTATGTTTGGGTTTTCTCATGCCTTGAGCCTTCTAATAACGTGCAGTGCTAGTGAGGCCGATGCACAGATTAAGGCCTGGGACACACACGCTCAACACACTCTTCAAAACATATGATTGATCAGTTTAGCCACTTCCAAATCTCAATGAAAGCTCATTAGAAACGCAGCAAAAACACGCAACGCTAACATAACGCTAAAGTTGGGGGTTCGAATCGCGCAGCTCCCGCTCTTCCTCGTTGCGTCCTCGGTCAAGACACTTCACCCTTGCCTCCAGAGTCTGCGTACCCTGGTGTGTGAATGAGAGTGTGAAAGGGTGAGTGGTTCCTTGCTGTAAAGTGCTTTGAGCGCCTAATGTAGCTGGGAAAGCGCTATATAACTTGAGTCCGTTTACCATTTAGCAAAAGTGTGGGGTGTGTCCCAGGCCTCAGTGAAGGAGAAACAGACTCCCAACAGTTTTGTAGGAGACCTGTTAAAAGCAGCTGCTGATCAGTGGCATGTTCAGCACTACAAGCTACAAGATTCGATAAATCAATTGTTAAATCATTTATTTTTATGTCTAAAATGTGTCCTGAATTGAAAGTGTTTTCGTTTAGGTTCCTGTGCCTGCAGAGCATGTTCGAGAGCAAACATCGGTCATCTTCTGGAGTCATCTCAGGTCGTCCGAAGGTCAGAGGTCAGTAAGTTTGACGTTCTGCAGCGCAAATAAAGAAAGCAGTGTTCCTGTCGGCTTAAGTTGGACTGGGATTAGTGTGACCTTTCAACCTGACTGTCACTGCTTAAACACATGTCTTGTTAGCTGTAAAGATATTGATAAGCTACCATTACACAGGCCTCACTGTGGATACACTAGTAAACCCACTAATATCTCAACTACAACTTACTCTTTTGAAATCATAATCAAACAGAAACTACTCAAATGTCCCTGATCTAACATTGACATGACCTTCAACAGCTGCCAGGAAAATTGTTCAGGAGCAAAGAAACACTCACTTCAGCTGAAATACAGGACTCTGTAATTGCCAGTTCCTGAATTAGCTTGCTTGCCATGGTTTCCAGTTGCATTTTTCAGTTAGAACAGTTACAGTAGGGTAAATTCCTGCTACAGCTGCTTAGTTTTTGCATTAAAGCGCTGCTAATAATGTGGACAGTAGAAAAAGGAAAGGAATGTACCTCACAAAAACTTACCTCACCATCAAAGCTCCAGTGTGAGGTCAGTTCTTGTGCTGTATTTTACTTTCCTTTATTGCTGTGCACATTATTAGCAGCCCTTTAGCAGGAATTTGTCCTACCGTCTGTGTTGTAACTGAAAAATATGCTTGGAAACCATTCAAAACCATGGCAATCAAGCTAATTCAGAAATTGACAATTGAAGTTTGTTTCAAGATGCACAATATGTAAACTTGTGATCAGTTTCATTTGGCTAGTTTCTCGCTGAAAAGTGTAAACAAACCATAGAGAGTATATTAATCATAGAGATATAATTTGCTAGCTCTGGTTGAAGCCGTGCTAGCATATGGGTGTTGTTTCCGGAACCTGGAAGTGCCCATTGACTTACATGTAAACTTTTTGGCCCCTGACACCATCCTGTTCTTTGACTTTTAATCTTTTCACCATTAAAAGAGAAGGTAACTTGCATATTAATTGTATATACGTAACATGGGTTTGTTTCCAAAAAACAACATGGCGGTGGTTCAAATGCTAACATGAATTGGCTTCATTAGCCCGCGCTGAACGTGATGGGGAAAGCCACGTGGGTACCGTCCATCTCTATTTACGGTCTATGAAGCAAACAGGTTTTTTGACAGTAAATGGCTTCACGCAGCCACTAACCATGAGTGAAATAAAGGTTTTTGTGTCATCATTCATATTCTACGAAATGCATGTTATATTAGCATCAGCAAAAGCAACCATCACATGTCCTCAGCTGGTCATGTGTCAGCCATTTGTTTCGACCTCTCTTTTGGACATTCCCCTCGCGCTCACTGCTGACCTACAGTCCCCCTAACCTGTGGTCGGCCATCTTGTTAGGTTAATCATGTGAAAAGCTGCAATGGTCAGAGGTCACCGAAATCGGTTAGTCCCATCTGTCCTTAGGGAAATGCATCGACCTGAGTGAACCGTGAACGCTGCAAAACTCTGGAGTGGAGGGCGGCTGTTTTTGTTTTACATCTCACATCACGTTTCGATCCTGGAAGCAAAAGTTTACGCTCCTCCGGCTTGCTATTTTCAATCCATATTTATCTAACAACATGAAAAAACCCTGAGCTTTCACAATAGGCGCCAAGCTATGCCACAACCTTGCGTAGATCACCTCTCATCTCACGTCAATGGAGAGGTTTTTACCCCTCTGATTTTTTTGGGGGCTATTAAGTAAACTAATCTTTGAGTCAATACCACAGGCTGTTTCTGAAGTCGGCGCATAATGGCGAGTCTTAATATACGTAAATGGGAGCAAACAGACTTAACAAGAGGCTCTCTGGAAGTTTGGGATCAAAGCTCCGGGGCACAAAGGCACAGATTTAGCATGTTAGTCTCATCGTCACTCTTTCATAGCCAACTATTGTCCCCGTGTTGCTCTCCTCGAAGTTCTTTGAAACCGCGCTCGGTGCAAAGCGCTCATTGTTATCCGCGGGTTTTTACCGCAGCAAAACCATGTTCTTAAACAGCCACACTTTGCCTTTCAGGATGCTGTCTATTCAGAGAAAGGTTTAGGGAAAAAAGACAGAAGGCGACATCAAACATACGAACATTGCGGGTCCATGTTTTGCTGTTGGCGCATTGTCTTGGATTGACCCGAACACCTTTTTTTCTTAACTGGCTGTGTTTTAAGTGGCAACCGAGTTAAGTTTGTATAGCACTGGCAAGGCTCCAGGTGTGTTTGCACTAGACGTCTGTTTGGGCTTTTCTCGTCTCATGAATGCAATGAGAGTTATGAAAAGTATGTATAATGGCTTTTGTTCTCAGTGATACCTGATGACATGTTTAAGGGGAGACACTGCAGGCAAAACACAATTTCTTTTTCAGTTTTCAGGTTTTGTGCCAGTTTGGTCTCGTACCATATAAGCGTTCTCCTGGAAACAAATAAATGACCTAATCTTTACAGTAAGAAGTGTGATTATTGCACTGATTCAAGGTGTCCCCTTTTAACTATTTGGGAAATTGTGACTTCAATGACGATTTTCTCAAAATGCATCTCACATTGTCTCCACTTTAGTAGCTCCCACAGACTCCAAACTTTCCATGCTTGGACTTAAATTCATTTTACCTGACTTTTTTTCTTTTCTTTTTATATTGCAATATTATTTTTGCCCCATAACAGTGTGTTGTAAAATAAGCCTGATATGTGAAGTCTTCATTGTATTATGATTTGTTCATGTTGTGTTTGGTCAACCCAAATTGTATGGGGTTTACCTTTTTCGCCACATATTGACTCTGAAGGACGGCCGTGATGGTAAAAATACCTGTCTTGTCACATTTTGATTAAAAAGGTCAAAAATCAGGTATAGCACCTAATATTTTTAAGGTTTGTTCAGAGGGATTTTTCAATATTTCATTCATAGCCTAATTTATTGATTGAAATTTGAATTTCACTAATAACTAGTTTAATCAAAAACTAAATAAGATCCAAAGTCCCCTCTGAACAAATCTTTGTAACTAATGTATCAGCAAAACTTAAACCTGGCTCTATCCATTATTTAGATTTCATGGCAAAAAAAATATATAGATAATGACCTACGTTCCTACTCTCACCTATGGTCATGAGATTTGGGTCATGATCGAAAGGACACGATCGCGCAAACAAGTTGCCAAAATAAGTTTCCTCCACACAGTGGCTGGGCGCACCCTTAGAGATAGGGTGAGGAGCTCAGTCACCCGGGAGGAGCTCAGAACAGAGCCGCTACTCCTTCACGTTGAAAGGAGCCAGCTGATGCCCCCGGGGAAGACCTAGGACACGCTGGAAAGACGATGTCTTTAAGCTGGCCTGGGAACACCTTCGGATCCCCAGGAAGAGCTGGATGAGGTGTGCGTGGATCGTGAAGTCTGGGCATCTCTGCTCAGACTGTCCCCCCCATGACTTGATCCATTTTCTTCTGATAAAGCGGAAGAAAATGGATAGAAAAAATATAGGCAATTTTGGCCAATTTTATAAATAAAAAAAAAACTTTTTATATAAAAACATTCAACATAAATACAATTTACTACACATTTTCTTATATTTATGTTGGTAATATACAGCAAAAGTTTCAAATTCATACCTCTCAATATTTTTTCCCTCTTAAAACAGTGCCACTTGTCTCTCCTTGGACTTTATATTCTTACTGTATATTTCTTAGACACCCCTTCACATTGAAATCTACCTTTATGGCCTTTTCCTGGAAGATGTGTCGTAATAAGTCAGGTTATTTCACAAAAAGCTATTATCGTACAATAGATTAGTTTATGCCTAACATTTTTTCTTATTTTAATATTTAAAAAAAATATATATAGGATTTTACACAGTGCTTGTTAAGCTATACAGTATAAATGTAAAATTGCAATCACTTTTATAGTTAAGTATATTGTCTTTATCATTAGCATTTTACTTCCATAAAGCCACGTCTATACCCAGTGGTCTTGATAAAGTAGCTTACATATTATACACCACATATTTAATTTTCAATTGAAATGAACAAACGCCTATTTATTTTTTAGGTGCAGCCCGATCACCTCCCAATCAACATTAAATATTAAGTCCTGTGGTCACTTGGATCTAGCTATTCTCTTAAGAAATGATTACACACGACAATGACACGCACTTGATAAGCGCTTGTACAATGTCCCGCAGAGGTTTGTGTTGATAAAAGTGACCTCCATCTGCAGCTCGAGTGTGTGGGAGGACTGCTCCTGTGTTTGTGCAACACACCTGGGTAAGCCTTTGTCCAACACCTGATAAGTGCTTCAGCTTTAACTCTAACCAACAAAACCTTTTGTAATAGGACTGAACAAAACACAGGCTTATTTGATCTAGCTCATGCATCATCACGCAGGAAATCAGGGTTTATTGGTATTTTTGATATGCAACAGGAAGACGAAACGATATTCAGTATACAGTGCCTTGATAAAGTATATGCCCCCATCCTAAATTATTTTGTATTAAGACTTCTTGATGATCCCCAAGACTTAAGGAGAGATGTTCTGTGGACTGATGCAAGTGAAATTTAACTGTTTGGCGGATCTGCAGCCTGTTGCATCTGGTGTACAAAAGCATTTGATAAAAGGAATATTTCGCTAGGGATATTTTTTCTCAGTCATTTTGAAGGACAGGGTTAAAAAAAAATCTGTTGTGAGCTATTTTTATCCATCATTAATTAATCTCTCATTACATACCTAGTATTATGTATGTAAGAAAACACAGATTACAAGATAAATGCAAATCTAAATATAATTTGTGAGCAGAATCATGGAACGTGAATTTGGAAACTACGTTGTGTTAAAACCCGTGTGTAAAACTCTCAAAAGATGACGATGGCTCATTTTCCATCCTTCAAAATGAAAGACAGTCAAACATGGTGATGGCAGAGTGATGGTTTGGGTCCATACTTTTCTGCTTCTGGACTTGGACAACCTGCTGTCATTGATGGAACAGTGAACTCTGCTGCTTACGGGAAATCCTGAAGGAGAACATCCAACCATCAGTTTGAGAGCTCAAGCACAAAGCTCTTTAATACGGCTGAGTTTAAACATTTCTGCAGAGAGTGGACCAAAACTCTTCCCAGTGATGTGCTAAACTCATCACCAGTTATCACAAACATTTCATTTCAGTTACCACTGCAAAGGGCACAGCCAGTTATTAAGATCAGGGGCATTTTTTCACAGAGGGTCTGATAGATTTGGATCTTTTCTCCCTTAGTAAATGTAATAATTGTTTGGAAACTGCATTTTGTTTTTCTGGGATTGTCTTTGTGTGATATAAATATTGTCTTGATGGTCAGAAACATTTAAGTGTGGTAAATACAAAAAATATACTAATTTAGGAAGGGGGCACTGCATATGCTGTATATTATTACCTCAACTTACCTGCTTCTTTGTCTCATTGCAAACCTCCTTTACATAAAAAAAGGTGAGTGGTTCCTTGATTTCCATTTTCATTGTCTACCATTTAAACCAATAGGCTGTGATTTCAGTAAGTACAGTATGTATTCTGTCATTTCTTCCGTCATACTGTGTTTGTCTTTCAATAGTCACGCAAACATGTAATTTGGACTGTGACAAGTTCTTATTTGTCAGCTAACTCTATAGTGACTTGTGTAAATAATAAGAGTCATTAGCAGAGAGAAAAGAAAAGCAGCGGTCTGACAGGTTCCTCTGAGTTGCACTGAACTGTAGTGTAAACCAATTATTAATGAGAACACACGGTTCACTACGCAAATAGTCCTTTGTAAACAGCCTCAGTTTAGTTCAAATCAGTTTAAGTCTGCGGTTACTTGATGGACCTTTATTTATCTAGATTGTACAGGCTATATTGTATTTTTAAAAAATGAACAAACAAACATTTGTCTTTGCTGTGAGCTAGAGTCTTCTATCTGTCTTCTTAGTTTAAACTGTTTTTAACCTGAGTCAGGAGGTTTGTTTACCTGCTTGACTAGTTTCAGCCTGTAGCCTTCATCAGAAGCGTCACATGATGGTGAAGTGTCCAGGCTGCTGCCATGGATTTGCCAGTCCGCAGGGTAAGCTTGCACCCCCTACTGACTGACTCTTCCACCGCTAGATCAGAGAAGCCGCATCGAGATCAGGAAACGTGCACCAACATCAAAGAACCGGGACAACGGAGCGTACACCCTTTCTCAGACCTGGGACATGGTCCTGGAGAAGTTGTCAGTCAGTAGGGGGGCACAAGCCTCCCCCACTGACTGGCAAATCCACGTAAGCAGCCTGGACACTTCACCATCATGTGACGCTTCTGATGAAGGCCGCAGGAAGTAGCCAAAACTAGTCAAGCAGGTGAAACAAACCTCCTGACTTACTAAAAAAAACGCTAAAAACAGTCCCTGTAGGCCAGTGGTTCCCAACATTTTTGTCTTGCGTACCCCTTGGGCCTTTTATTTACTCCATGTACCCCCCTTCCTCGGTGGTTTTGATGATTTCTAACCATCGAGGAAGGGGGTAGCCTACTTGAAATGACTAAAAAGGCTACTAAACTCTTGCTCTTTACAGTTAAGTGTTTTAAAAAGCTTTTCTTTGAAGATAATAGTGAAAAATACAATTAAATTTGATCTTATTTTGTATCTGAAATTATTCCAAGTTATTCCTTTTAGCTTTAGACTGTCGCTTTGACCAATGGAGCTCCACAGTCCGGCTTTTGGCCGCTGCCGGTAGTAAAAATCGTGTTCAAAATCGCCATAGACTTTTCGAAAAATTCTCGTTGTAAGTGTGTAAAATCACGACGGCGGCTAATCAGCTACGTGCTAACTGCTAGCCATAGCGCGGATATTTTACAAGAAAGGTTTATAAAGTTTTGGATGCAACTTATATGCTTTTAAACATTTGATATTCATTTGTTTTTCGAAAAGTCTATGCAATTTTTGAATGGGATTTTTACTTCCGGCAGCGGCCAAAGGGATCGGCGGTGGGTGTGACTGTGGTGCTCCATGACAAGAACCCTCCATGAGTTGGCTTGCAATCATTTGTGGCAGGGGGAGGAGCTAGAGCTGTTATCTTTCTCTCTTAACTTCCAGACTACCACTTTAAGTATTTGTGTTTGTTATGTAGAGCATGTATAGTATTTATATTTGTCAGTACTTGATAGATACCTTTGTGGTCATATCTGCATCATTATCATAGTTCGAACTATCGCTTCAATATAAATGTTAGACAAAAGCGAGAAAGCAACCGGTAGCTTTGGACAGACGCCAATGTTGAATCCATTAAATATCCTGTTTTGTGTATCCATGGTGATTGTTTGTGTTAAGTGTTTTAGAGGAAACCAATTAACTTCCCAAACAGTCATTCCGTGACTTCCCTGTGGCTTTGCGTTGCCACATCTGAACGGGGCGCTGCCAGGTTACATCAGCCTGAAACACACCGTGGATTTGTTTATGGATCGAAGATGGGTTGTGGCACGCCTGAAGTTTGTAATAGTTTCTGGTCTTTGTGCTGGGGTTTCACTGGAATAATACAATAGAGTAGAATAAAACAAATTACTGTATACAGGGTTACTTAATCAATGCATTTCTACTTCTGTAATAACTGATAGGCAACTGCTGCGTTTTAGTGCATAATGAAAGAATATAGCCTACTGTAATATTGTTTCTAGACATTGTACATGCAAAAAAAGATTTCAATTAATACTTAATTATATAAAGGGGCGACAGTTGCGTCGTCTCATGATCGGAAAGTCGTGGGTTTGAATCTCGGCTCCCGCATGTGCACGCTGCCGTTGTGTCCTTGGGCAAGACACTTCACCCAACTTGCCTCCAGTGTCATTGGTGTATGAATGAGAGTGAATGTGGCTCCTTGCTGTGAAGTGCTTTGAGTGCCTAATGTACAGTGCATTCGGAAAGTATTCAACCCCCTTCACTTTTTCCACGTTTTTGTTATGATACAGCCTTATTCTAAAATGTATTAAATTATTGTTTTTTTCTTTTCTAATCAATCTACACACAATACGTAATAATGACAAAGTGGAAAAAAAGGTTTTTAGATTTTATTTCCATTTATTAAAAATAAAAAACGGAAATATTACATGTACATAAGTATTCACACCCTTTACTATGACACTAATACTGAGCTCAGATTCATCCTGTTTCCACTGATCATCGCTGAGATGTTTCAACAACTTGACTGGAGTCCAGCTGTGGTCAATTCAACTGATTGTATTTGATTAGGAAAGGCCCACACCTGTGTATAAGGTCCTACAGCTGACAGTGATGTCAGAGCACAAAGCAAGCCATGAAGTCAAAGGAACTGTCTGTAGACCTCCGAGACAGGATTGCATCGAGGCACAGATCTGGGTAAGGGCACAGACAAATTGTTGCAGCATTGAAGGTCCTGAAGAGCACTGTGGCATCCATTATTTGCAAATGAAAGAAGTTCAGAACCACCAGGACTCTTCCTAGAGTTGGCCGCCCGTCCAAACTGAGCAATTGGAGTCCTGGTGGTTCTGAACTTTATTTTTAATAAAATGGCTAAAACATGCAAATAAATGCTGTCTCTTTGTCATTATAAAGTATTGTGTGTACAATGATTAGAAAAAACAACAACAATAATTGAATACATTTTAGAATAAGGCTGTAACATAACAAAGTGTGCAAGAAGTGAAAGGGGTTGAATACTTTCCGAATGCACTGTAGGTGGAAAAGCGCTATATACTGTAAGTTGAGACCATTTAGCATATACTGTAAATGTGTACAATCCACCCCCAGGGCCTGAATTTTGATGTAAAGTAATACAAAATGTAAAAAAATGACAATAATTTAAAAAAATCCCTCCCTTTGCTGATCTCAGCCACTAATCAGAATCTCCATTGCCGTAATTTTCACTGAAGGGAGGTTTCCTCTGCAGCCGACCTGTCAATCAACCTACACATTTTTTTAAATATATCCGCAGGCAGTGCAGGCGAGCACAGACAACGAGGAGGGGCTTTTCAGGTCCAACAGGGGAGGGAGCTAGATTGTTTACTTTTAAATACTCTCCTTCGCCTCATTTTTCAACCTTATGGAGTCTTTAAGGCGAAAATGATCAGGTAGTGAGTTCCATATTTGGAAGCACGGAAGGCAAATGAGGCTTCACCATATTAATGAGAGACACTGCCGGACAATAGGAAAAAATATATAACAAAGTGATATCAATTTAAAACTTTTGCTGTACTTGTATTGCAAGTTTTATTTCATTTTATGTTTTAATATAATTTTGGCAACAAAATCTTAATAATGGATAGACAGTGGTTAGCGCTCGTGCTTCACAGCTAGAAGGTCCCGGGTTCGATCCCGGGCCAGGACAGGGCCTTTCTTTCTGTGTGGAGTTTGCATGTTCTCCTCGTGTCTGCGTAGGTTTCCTCTGGGTGCTCCTGTTTCCCCTACCACTAAAAACATGTACAATCAATCAGGATGAATGAGAGTGTGTTTGTGTGTACAAGTGTGGGACAACGGATGGAAATTAGCCCAAGGCTACAATCCAGAGTAATGTGTTTACATGCATGTGTGTTCATTAACATGCACTGTCCCAACCAAATAAACAAATAAATACAATGTTATGGTTTTCTTTTGTTGATATATTAATTGCAAAGATTTGTTCAGAGGGGAGTACTTATTAATGAATAAATCTGTAAAAATTCACATTTCGCATTTTTGTGGGGGTTCAGAACGCAACATAAATCAGACTTGAAATGGAACATTAAAAAATCCCTCTGGACAAACAAAATATAGTTATGGTCAAGACTGAAAGGTTTGGAGTTTGTAGGTGCAGCTAAAGTGGAGATGCTGCCTGTGAGAATCTGTGCAATACTTACACTCCTTATTGTAAAGATTAGGTCATTTATTTGTTTCCAGGTGAAAGTATAAGTACTCATTCATATTTTCTTCATGACACCCCTTATGTATTGATGGCTGATTTAGTAAAAACCGATCAAACAATAGACGTAGCACATGTTTTTCTGCGGCTCTGCTTATCCGAGTGTGTACAGGGGCATATAAACAGGTGAGCCGCATTGTGATTATGCTGTCAACTGCTGCTGAGTCATGCCCATCACTCAGGGTTAATGAGAGGTGGCAAGAGCATACCTGGAGTGCGCGCACATAGAAACGCACCTAATGTACGCTGACACTGCTCTAGAGAACTACACAAATGATATATATATAAATAAACTTGCGTGCCTTCAGTCGCTGTATAAAGTCGACACCCCCAGGAACTGACAGGAGAGGCACATGAGAGCACCTGGATGCTCTTTTCAAAGCCAGGGTACAGTTTTGGAAAGCCCCATGACTTCATTGTCTCTTTACATGCTGCATTTATATATTGAGGATTTGTAGCTGTGGCCAGGTTTCATGTTTGAGTAATCCGCACTCACCCCGTCCTGCTGATGTGAGGGGTAATATACAGCATTAAAATATAATATAATGTATTGTATTGTATTTTATGTATTATTTGTTATGCCTCACTCATTTATGAGTCAAATGTTAGTTCGTTCTTCAATGATCGGTCCGGAGGAAGTAATCCTGTGATGTGAAGTGATATTGTTTATTTATTGCCTGATAATGGAAACACTGGACTTAGGCCTGCAAGACCAAAGTAGACAGTGTGTGATTACTCTGCACAAACACACAGCCTGTTTATGGATTTGGTGTTGACCGTTTTGTAAGATCGCCCAATTTATCACAATCGAATCGAGATTGTAATTTGAATTGTTGGAAAGTATTCGACAACTGCTTTTGAGGCAGTTTAATATTTTACTAACCGTACATTTCCTCTCTCTACGTGATCTTTTATTGTGAATCAAACTTGCTATCTCGTCATTTAGACCTCTTCAAACATGTTCTGAAATAAGTGATTCTCACGGTGGCCTGGAAGTGCAAAACATTTCTACAATGGTAAATTACTCATTTACAAGATTAAAAACAGATTTACAAGTTTTTTAAACAAATTTGCAAAGAGTGAACAAATTTACAAGTTTTTCAACACATTTACAAAGAGTGAGCACATTTACAAGTAGCAGACCCAGCAGGTAAATCTTGGGGTCCTTGGGGATGTCATAAGCCATGATATCGTGAAACTTAAATACATTGTCCCAAAATGACGATAATTTTGGACCAGAAGATGTGAGAGTGATTGGCTATTGAGTGCCGCTGGTGCCCCTGAAATTTGTTAGTGATGTGAGGAGTAATAAAGAATCTAATGAGACATTTCCACCCAAATTTCCTCCACATTTTGGAGTTAGTAGATGTTTGTTGTGTGTTGACATTTACAAGTTTTGAAACAAATTAGACAATATATAAATAGACAGAAATGTACCTATATCCTTTCCGTGAAAAACGTAAATTATTTGTTTCCAAACTTGTGAAAATTGTGTTCACTCATTGTGCATTTTTTGAAAAACTAATTTACCATAGTAAACATGTTTTGCACTTCCAGGCCACCGTAGATTCTGCCGAGTTGGGCGGTTATTATTTCAGTGGAAAAATCCAGAATCACAATGCAGAAGAAATACTTCCAAACAAATACATCCTTGGTACTACACAAAGACCTACATGGGATACGCTTGTACTGCATATGCAACACTGTAAATTGATTCCACGAAGCGCGGTAACATTTTGGGGCAGGGTCAAACACAGGGGATTTACGTGTACTTAAGAGAAGACTTGAGCTTCCGTTTGAAGTGGCGCCCCCACTTTGTGTCCTGACCTCCTTTTGGCTCTGCGCGACACTGGAGCGGGGGGCCCTCGGGGGACAGTAGCCCGCCAGACAGACATGTACTCAGAATGTCCCAACAACAGATGACATAGGCCCAATCACCCGCCTTTGTCCCCTGCCCTGTTGTGTGCGATTTAACGGTGGGTACAGTTTCCACAGGACCAGACGTGCCCCCCCTCCATCATTACACTGGACGTCCTGTTGCATAATCCTTTTTTCTTTTTTTTTTACCGTGTCTCTGTATGGTAGACTCTATGTCACACATACAAAAGACGTGAGTGACAAGCCACGTTTATGTGTTTTATGGGCAGCAGAAGAATACTGTGGTGACGCTACAGTTCAAAGGGTCTGAAGGTGATCATTAAATCTGAGCTGGCTGCCAAAAATAAACACTTGTTCACAGGTACATGACATCATGTAGGCCGTCAGCCAGGCAGCAGTGTGTGAAAAATACACCTCTTTTTATTACACGGCGAGACACTGCAGGTGAATTAATGTACACAAATCATTTGGAGCTAGCAAATTGAAAATGTATATTATGAGGGGAGCATGTATTGCAAGTTTTTGTGGCCCACACCAAAGGTTTGAGAGAACTTCAGTTTCGATCCAATTCCCAGTTTCTGAATAAGCTTGCTTGCCATGGTTTCCAGCTGTATTCGGCAGTTAGAACTGCGGTTGGTGGGACAAATTCCTGTTACAGCTGCATGGTGTTCCATTAAAGTGCCGCTCATAATGATAACAGCATGAAGAAAAGTAATATACAGCACAAAAACTCGCATTAGAGCTTTGATGAGGTAAGTTTTTGTGCTGTATATTCCTTTCCCCTTTCTGCCGTTCACATTATTAGCAGCGCTTTGATGCAAAACTAAGCAGCTGTAACAGGAATTTGTCCCACCAATCGCTGTTCTAACTGCCGAATGCAACTGGAAACCCTGACAACTAGGCTAATTCAGAAATTGGGAATTGACTCACTTCTTGAAAAAGGCTTTGTTGGAGCCGATACGCATGGAAGAAACCAGCAGCATGTTTTATAAGATTTTAATATGTATTAGCCCAGCACAATAAAATGTAAATAGAGAATTATAATGTGGGAGGAGTGCCTTGGATCTTTGTGTTTCTTGTGATTCAATTGAATTGACAATAAAAATATATTCTGTTCTAGTTTATTGATCATTTTCATAAGTATATTAAGCATGAAAATGGCTAAAAGTGTATATATTTTCTGCAACCAAATCTATATAATGGATTGAGGCAGGTTTAAATTCATGGTTTCATGTTACTGACATTAGTTTCTTGATTTTTTTAAGAAACTCCTCAAATTTCACTTTGTATTTTTGAGGTTAAAAACTCAATAAATCAGGCAGAAATTAGATATTGAAAAAGTCCTTTGAAAAAATTCAAATAAAGTAAAAACATCAAGTACGAGACTGGAAAATGTGGAGAATGTTGGAGCTTCATATGTGGAGATTTTGTCACAACAGTGAAGAAACCTTGAATCTGCGCTATACATAAACTGTGAAGGTTAGGTAATTTATTTGTTTCCAGGTGAAAGTTTATATGTTAATTGACCAAACTGGGCCAAAACCTGAAAAAAAAGAAGAAGAAATGTTTCCTGCCGTGTGTGTAAAGCAAAATGAATTATGCCGAAATATCATTGTGGGGTGAACACTGCTTGCACATGACTTGCAGGAGCTCCTCTAGTGAATAATTAGCTTGTTTTGTTTTTTACTGTTAAATGTTTGACCTACTGCCTACTGACAGGGCCATTGATAGACTTGCCGAAACCCGAGGCAAGAAGGTTCACATGGGCCTCTCTCTCCGATTTTCTATTATTTTGAATATGGGCTGCTTCATGGGCCCCCTCGTCCTGGGGTCCAGGGCCTGGTTTTCCCCTTGTCAACAGCCCTCCCTATTGGACTTCTCTATCTTTTTGGACCTTGACAAGAGGGACTTAAATGTTACTGAACCTACCGTGAGACTTGATTTAATATCAAAACCTACACACATATAGTAGTAATCAATTGACTTGGATGTATCTCTTTTCCCCCCTTTATTTAAATAAATGTACAGCTGCATTTTACCAGCAGAACATATGACATCATATTGTCAATCACTTGCATTTGTAAATGCTGTATCTGCTATTATTCACATTACACGTTAAGCTGAATTTCAGTTTTATTTTTCATTGGTAACTTTTTTCTCGTGTGTGGATGGAAACACAGTCCACCTAAAATGTAAACATCAGTTTCTCATTTCTCTGCCTTAATTTCAATGTAAACCAAACCAATGGCTCCCCCGCTCGCGCTCAAACCACCAAACTTGATGGTTTCTTGGTGTTCCTCGCCTCGGGCCACCGCGCTGTGTGGCTTGCACTGCACAGAAGGTCCCACAGGAGACAGGAGGATGCACAAAGCAGAGCCAAGTGTTTTCCTGTTGGCTTGTCAGGTTGGCTTTGGGGAAGAAGGAACCTCTTTAGTAATTATTATAGTTCCTTTGTACGACGGAGGCCAAATGCACAGTGCGGCAGATTGACTGAATCAATGCTGAACTTTATCTGCGTGCTCATATTCAGATATAATCTCAGCTCTCCAGGGGATGCATTCTCTATACAACAGTGTGGAAGGGCATGACCCACTTCACACAGCAGCACAATCAGGCTGTTATGTAAACTCCCTATATATATCTCAGCACTATCAAACAGGCTATAGCATAAAATAGTGCAACTCACTCGGACTTTATGGCCATAAAGAAGATAAAATATGTGTATGACTTAGGCGACATGACATAGGTTTCGCCAGTGGTGGGCAGTAACAAACTAGATTTACTCAAGTACTGTACATCAGGTTTTGAGGATCTGTACTTTTACTCCACAATTTAACAACCAATTATAATACTATCTATTCCACTACATTTCCAGAAAAGCTCTCATTACTTATGGAGTGCACACAAGTTGGTCGCGTCATGGTTTTTTCTCCGATTTAAGATGATTATCATGTCCACTCCAGGACAGAGCTTTGGGATGTGATGTCACGTAATGGGGGCGTGGCCAGCCGATTGTGTTGATGTCTATGTGGTTGAGGCGCCATCTTACCGGTCCATACAACAAACTGCTAACTGTAGAACTAAGGGAAGCTAGAGGGACAAATCACTTCGGGATAGTTGGGGCCTGTTGTGTAGCTGACTGTGTTTTCATTTTTTTGTGGTCCTGAAAAATGGTGGCAAAAGTCAGTTCCAAAGCTCTATACAATTGATTGATTGATTTCGAGTTCAAGTACATTACATCATATACAATCTGTACATCCTCAGCATTTGCATGATGTTTATATACAATTGTAATTTACAACAGATGATAATAATACTTGACTTGTTCAAACTCGAAAAGGAGTGGGAACAAGTTTAACTTAAACACTCCCACCCCTGTAAGTATTATACTTATACTATCTTATACTATCTTGTTTGTCATTTTTTTGCCGTTTTTTGTTTTGTTTTTGAAAGCAATTCAATCTGCACAAATAGATCTATGTAATTCAAAAGTACAATACCCATATTTTGCATTCTCAAAATGAGTTTGCACAAAGTTCATTCATTTTCATTCTGTTGTATTTAACATGGTAACATATCACATCGCTGGTTGAAAGGTACTGCGGCATCAGCACAAGGTGAATTGAAGGATTTGTTTGGCAATTTCAAATCAATGGAATTATAGAGTGCATCGTAGGCAAAGATTCTTCAGTCTTCATCTGTACTCTGTAGTTGGAGTGTAGGACGTTTCGCCCTTTATCCAAAAAGCTTTGTCAGCAAATGAGGGACTTGGCACGATCGTGGGTCATGCAGTCCACATGTTGTTTTTGCCAGCAGCAGCTACCATATCTTCAATGGAGTCCATTTTAAATAAACACCTCTGGTTGCAGTGACATTCAACTTGACTTATCTCTGTTTGGTCAGTGGCTCTAAAACAATCTGTCTCAGGATTGAGCGCAGTCATAAAGCAATCTGCTGGAGATAACATCCGCGATGCATTGGGCAATTTCCCCCTGGCGTTGTGGAAGCCACCGTGCTGGCCCAAGCCCCAGTGTCACCTGTTTATTTGTCAACGTTGGAGTACCTTTCACAAGGTCGAAGTTGCTTGTTAGCCAATCCATAAATGACACTGTTCCTACTGGCTCCCTTCGCTTATGCACAGTGTGAAGACGTCACTATCTCTGATACAATCCAACTTTATCACAAACTGTTTACAAGTTTATTTTTATAATGGAGGCTGTGGATAAAACACACAACGAGGACAAGTTTATTTCTATTGTAGGCTGCTATCATTTGTAATCAGTGGTCACTCAATGTGTCAGCTTTTATCATGACACTGTGATAAATGTTTTTAATGGCTGTCTGTAAATAAATTAGCTTGTGGTCAGACAATGCAAAGTTCGCTATTTATCAAAACATGTGATATTGCTTTACAGCAGTATTTCCATAGAGGCTAATGGGACACAAAAGCCTTGTCATGTTACACGTTACATAACTTCACACCGCCTGGCTTAAAATATCACTCCTGTGTACCTTTGTATTGTGGAAGATGGATCTTCACTGCTTTACAGACACCTCAGAACAGGAATAGTGTCACACCAACATGGTAATTTTAGTAATATTAATTGTTTACTACTTTATATATAATGTTTTTTTTTTTTAATCTGAAAATCTTTTGGGAATGGTTCAAGTCGGAAGATATGCATTTAGTGCTTTCATTTTATCCAAACATTTATTCAAGCTTCCAGCCCAGTATTGACTTAAGAAATGTTCAGTTGCAAAATTCATTCACAATTTCTCTTGAGGATTAACAGTAAAACAAAACATCCGCCTACAAATCTGAAAATCTGGTTTGGCCTCTCGTGACATCCCAATCCAGTCAACGGAGAGGGAAAAACTTTGATTCTCAAAACTCATATTGTATCTCTGAGGGCCTGTTTATACATGGTGTTGTGTGTGAGATAAATAAATAATCCAGGGATACTCCCAGGTTTCACAAACGTGTGGCTTCATTCTGCCAGCACAATCACAAGACCAAAACTGTTTTCATCACTATCACTAAGGGCTAGCATCCAAACCACAGATTAACAGTTACTACTTCAATTTAGGAACAGAATTTTGAAAAAATAGGATCTATAAAAGCCATAGGTACAGTATATTAGCATTACGGCATATGAGTCAGAAATCATCCTTTATATCTTAAGCATTAAAACTGATAAATATTGCATGGAAATTTACTTTAATGTCTTAATTTATTGTAAAGCTTTGCTGTCGTGATTTACTTGTTAAGGTGAGCAGAGAATCATCTGTTGAACTCGCTACTCTCAATCAGTTGTTCTTCACATGCAGTACGTCTTTTCATTTTGGGATGTGGGATACTCTAAGCTTGTTATGTCTGATTTACTTATTTACGGGACATTGCATCTGGTTGTGACATTCATTTGTGTGTGACTTATTTTGATCATTCTTGATGTCTGATCTTGATTTGTTTCTGTCCATACCGGCCTTTGAGACGACTCCTGTTGTGATATTGGCCGTTACAAAAATAAACTGATTGATTGATTGATTAACAATAGAATAGAAATACAAAACAAGTCAATATCAAACATCAAACAATGAAAAGTCAATGAATGGTCAATGAAATGTCCGTCTGGGGTTTCCCACATCCTTAGACCCTCCCGAGTTTTAGTCAAAATGGAATTTAATTTTAGTCTAGATTAGTCATAGATTAAGAAATCCCGCACACTGCCTGACTTGCAAAGTATTTATTTAGGCCAAAGCCATTTCAGTTTGTCCTAAATAAATACTCAGGCAGTGTGCGGGATTTCTTAATCTATGAATATTGGGTTCCTTCCTTCGTCTCCTACGCACCTGCCCTAAGAATTTGATGTGCGAAGTCCTTTTCTCCCCCCAGTCTAGATTTAGTCAAAAAAAATCTTGTTAGTTTTAGTGTCATTTTAGTTTGAAATAGATTGAGTAAACTTTACATTAAAGGCACTATACCTGATTTTTTTTGTTACAACTAATAAAGGAGGGAGCAAGT
>OMNZ01026554.1:26001-38496 GCA_900303255.1 Lesueurigobius sanzi | reverse complement strand
TCTGGAATGTTTTTAAGATTTTAATGCGACGCTAACTTACTTGAATTAGATTTGATGGTGTTTTTACTGGCCCCTTGTGGCTGGAATTAGTGTCATATTTTCAATGGCGCAGAATACCAACTCCAAGACTCTGACACAAACCTTCAATGAGAAAAAACACAGACGTAACACAGTGGTATAACTGGTATAGCCTCGGAAACCATCATTACCCCAGTATGACAGTCAAATAAGGGAACATTTGGCATTTTGTACACAATTATTGTCCAATAACAATGAAATAAATCTAAAAAGCTGAAATCCTTACCATTTAACTTGGCTACACTGCAAAACGAACCTGATTTTTTTCCCTAGTAGTGGAATGAAATTAGGTTTTTTTTTCCTTTTTTTAGTATATTGCAAACTCATCCAGACTTCAGGGAGGAGACTGCGGAATCTACGGGTCAGTTCCAGTCGACTGAGGAACAGTTTCGTACACAGGGCCATCGGGAAGCTGAACTCCCTGCCCTCCCTCCTACCCCTCCCCCCGCTCCACAATTAAGGATGAGAGAAACATAATTTCAAACCATTCGCGTGGTTTGACAAATTAAAAAATCTTGAATCTTGAATGAATCAAACTTCCAGACACTTTCTGGCTTCAGTAGCTGATGGCGATCTTTGGACTGAGATCGAAAACGTCCTACACTTCAACTACAGAGTACAGATGAAGACTGAAGAACCTTTGCCTACGATAAATCATTTATTGTCAATTTCATGAGTGTGCAGGCTTTTCTTGCATTTCTGTGACTATGACCCTAAAATGTGACCCCGCCAGTTGTGAAATGTGCTTACACTGCAAAAAGTCATACCTTGATGAGTTAAATTTGCTTGAATTCAGAATATTTGACTTTATTTTGAGTAATTTTGACTTGGCAAGTAAAATCATCTGCCAATGGAACAAGTATTTTTGCAAGTAAAACAAGAAAAAGCATATCATTTCATGTAAATTTAGATTTTGTATCTATTTTTTACGGCATGAAGTTGTTTTTTCTTAATTTATGTGCTACAATACTTGTTCCATTGGCAGATAATTTTACTTGGCAAGTCACAATTACTCAGAAGATGGTAAAATATTCTGAATTCAAGCAAATTTCACTTATCAAGAGATGACTTTCTGCAGTGTATCTCTAAGAAGAAACACAATTCTAGAAATGTGTTTGAAAAGTTAGGAATGTACTTGGGCCACAATTATCAATTTATTTTACTCGCTCCTTCTTCTATTATTTGTAATTTAAGGAAATTTGCCGCTGAGAAAAGTTTTCCAGACTCAAATTAAGAAAAAAACATTGCATCACACTTAAAAGTAGATCATAAATCTCGATTCCAGTCGTGTGAGAGTGATTGGTTGGTGCTGGTCGGAGGGGCCGATGGCACAGATTGGCAGACTCGCCTCCATCAGTTTACCCCAGGGCAGCTATGGCTACAATAGTAACTTACCATAAACTGACTTCATGTTTATCTGCTTCGTCTTGTATATAGTGTACAGTATATTGATTCAAGATCTATCATTCTATTTTTTAGTACTTAGCATCTTATCTTGTATTTTATACCTGTAAATGCAGGGTACCTACTGTATATTCTGATTGTTTATTCACATTTTATTATTTTGTTGTTATTGTTTATTTTAAGAGTATTACTAGTTTTTTTGCACAGATCTGAGGTAGACATGTCCTAATCTAATATTTACATGATTTGAAAGTTATTTATGTGGTGCAGGCTTCAGTAGTTCAATCTCAGTCACTGAATTCTGGATGTTCTTAGCTTTCAAATGATGAACGTCATGTTCACATACATGTGTCTAGCCACTAAAAGCCTTCTACAAAGATAATCTTTAACTACTCTCTGTCAAAAGGCCCCCAACCAGCCTTTCTTTGTTTTATTTCATGACATTTCTGATTGATTTTATGGTAATTTGGCTTGTAATATCAAAAACAAACTACCAATAGGACAAGACTAATGTTCTTACCCCATTGGCAAATAACTTTATTTGAATTAAAGTATTGAAACAAGTCAGAAACACCCCAGAACAAGTGGAATAATCTGGGTTAAATGAGTCTTTACTAGTCAAAACAATTAAAATTGAGATTATTATTCTGAACTTGAGCCATTAAAACTACTCTAGATATTTTCTTTTTACAGCGCAGGGGAAGGCTCTCGTAACCCACTGAAAATCATTCTGCGACCCACTACATTAACACACCACCGCTGCCAAAATCATTAACTCCTCTACAGGGGTAATTACAAAGTTGGGTTGATATAAATAGCTGACCATTCCCACGTGCCAGCCAGCATGCCCCTGTAACAGTGAACTGAACTAATAGTGGAAAAAACCCAGTGTGTGGAGAGGCGTGCGGGCTGCAGCTGAACAGACTGAGGGCAGAAACATTACCCCGCTCCGTGGATGCGTGGGACGTGAGTGTGAAACAGTCAGCGCTCATATCAAGAGTGGCTTTACCTGTTTACATAGAGCCTCTTTGTGACGGCCCCATCTGTTCGCAAAAACAGACAGCGGATAAGTTTAACTGACCGTTGAGCAGTGGAGACGCTTCCTTTCAGGGCATCACAAAAGAAGGAAGAGTGGTGTTTGTTTTGCATGTCAAATCACTCCCTCAGTCAAAACCCCACAATTTCCATGTCAGCCCTGAACGCGTTTGCCTCTGACTGGCGCTCTCCATTGGACAAACACCTTCAGTAATCCCCGGGCCTCATGCCAGAACCCAGATGGTATTCAGGTAATTCCAAGCAAAACAGGCTGCTATGTCGCGTATGTGTTCACAGCATTGGACTCACAAGGAAAGTGAGAGTCATCTACACAAACAGCCGTGTCATACGCCTGGAGTCCGTCCAGTTATGGAAGAATAGAGACGCACAACAAGCAACGCACAGGGACATGGAGCGGGTTTAACTATTACTCTGAGAGAAGGAGGGTAGACATGGTGCAGAGTAGGAGGAAAGGCTTTTGTGTTTCTGTGCAGGGGGTGAAACTTTGAATGAGCAGTTTGAAGTGCATCAAACATCTACATTCATGAACTATCTGGGTGTTTTCCACTGCTGTCAACCTTCGACCACATTTGTATAATCTCAAAGCCTAGTTAGAACTCATAGCTGAATCTATAGACGTTTTGAAAGTTTAAGATTTGAAGCAACGTGTACAAGTGGCATCTGAGCTAAATGCTAAGTCATTTCAGTTTTCTGCTTTTTTGAGGGTCAGATACGAGTCCAATGGCCGCTAAACCCCGTCTTATAACATGTTAATAATAGAGAAATCACAGAAATTATTCAAATGTCATAAAACAGACGGGGCTTGCGTCAACATTTCCACATTCAATTACGCAGAGTCGGGGAAATTTAAGCTAGCTCGGTGTACATGTTTGGTGCAACAGGCTCCAATAAGGGCATTTCTGTGATTTCTATGGTTGTTGCCTGTATTCCTTAATTGTAGCCCATAAGGAATAAGTTTTATTTACCTGATTTACCGGACAAATTTCATTCCTGCTGTAAATAGGGCTGGGTATTGATTTGAATTTCCCAAACCGATTCCATTCACAATTCACTTAAGGATATCGCACAGCACCAATTTTACTAATGCACTTTTTTGATTATTATTCCACTCATATATGCTTCTATAAACATGAAAAGCTATAAACACGACCTTCTATGTGCCATCTGTGTTTATTCTCCATATTTTTGCATCTTTTAGAAAAATAAATTGCACCAAATGTTACCCCATAGATTTGCTAATTTTTGCACAAATGTAACTCCATACTTTTGCCCTCCACAGGCTAAACAGAGGCAAAGAAAATAACAAAATTGAATCCCTGGGCAACTGTGTAAAGTGCAGAGTCAGCAGTTTTGTAAAATGCTAACTTAGCTTTTTGGACACGAATTTTCAACGTGACTTTACACCGCTACCCAGAGGCCTAGAGGAATATGGCATTTTAAAGCCTGATCCCTCCTCTTTCGGAAAAAAAACGAAAGTCTCTATGATATTTCGTCGCGGAGACACGACACCCCTATCTGTTGCGGTAAAATGATCGATTTGAGTCAATATTAGTCATTTTAAACAAACAGAGCCTCTCAGCAAGAGTTTTCTCTCTGGCTTCCAAAAAAACATGGATAAAAGGAGTCTATTAAAGATTCATAAATAAACAACTATCTGTAATATCGACTCGGTTCAGGAATTTGACATTAGAATTGACTTTTGGTTAGTAAGTTGATTCATAGATAGTGGACCATGATGAGAAAGATGAACATAAGTTGCTTTGGCAAAATGTAGCCATGTACGTATAAGCATTAGTAGCATGACACCCACATTGCAGCTGGGTCCTTTGGGTGCACACAGGATCGGCGCCTGCCAGCGTCACACATCTGTAAACATAGCCAGACAAGCGGGCAGCCGTCTGATGCTATCACAGCACACTATGGCTTCAGAGGAGATAACTCAGCACTAATTATGATGCCATTATGTTGTTGGCTAAAGTCTCGAGGATGTTTGGGGCTGGACACAACACAAAGTCATGCTGTAAACAGGCCTTTTCGAGGAAATGTTCCTCAATAACAGATCTATCAATGTCAAGCTCAAAAACTACCATCTATATCAGTGGTTCTCAACTGGTACGGCATCGGGACCCACCATCTCCCTAGAATGACACGACTAGACATGACCCAAATGAGAATTGAATAATGTAAAATTATTGTTGACACCTGACAGATTTCCTTAACTTCTCTGCTTATTTCATTGTGTAGTGTAGTTTAAATTAAGAAAAATATATATAATTATATAATTAGATGATAAAGATAATCGCACATCACCTTGCACCTTCTTCAGACATCATCTATGTTTGATCATGAGCAGGACACGTACCACCTGCTTCAAAGCCAACATAATTATAAAACTGTACTGTATAAACTGTTAGCAGCGCAGTAGGTCGACCAGGAAGTATGGAATCTTAATACTATAGGATATATCTTCTGGCTTGATTCCTGCTTCATTACTAATCCATAGTAATTGTTGTTTCCTTACTGCAGAGGTGGGGAACCTTTTTCACATCAAGGGCCAGATCAATTTTTATAAATTGTGTCAGCTCATGGCAAAATGGGGCACAAGTCGATTCTGGGGCATTTTGAGTTATGCACATATTCTGAAAGTGTAGTCTCCAAGCTTTCCAATGATGTGTAACACTCTGATCATATTTGGAGAAGTTGTGGCTTTTGAAGTAGACCCTTTGGAATAGATAATCCTGAGCTAAGCCCTTTCTTCGCTGGCTTGTTTGACAATGGTCCTCATTTACATCTCATTTCCGTTGTCCATTTTGTCATTGGCTGAAGTGACTGTCAATCAAGCAGTTGGCGGTGACGTGCGATGTGGCGCGTTGAAAAAAAAAGTTTGTTTTCGATGCTGAAATGGCGGCGGACATGCTGAAGTACGACATTTCTCTCATTCATGATGCTTGGCGCCACTTTCATATGGACTATGTTTGTGAAAAAAGGGGTAAACATCCCAGGAGACTCCATAGACATGGACCGGGATTTGCCACAGATCTACGCGGGACCACAGGTATCTTGCCTGGGGAAGAACACAGCAGGATCGCACACAAAGACTTGGAGGCTCCAAAGAAAAAGCAGCTTGTGGCAACTAGGGCTGTGCCGGTTTGGATGTTATCCTACCACGGTCGGTAATGAACAAATCCAACACAGCGAAGAGGGGATATAGGCTACTACAGGCTAGGTTCAGCTGGCCATTTTGGCCGGCGGTATCATAAATATATAGAATATATAGATAGCTAGATGTAAAGAATTTTGTGTCATTAATAACAATGCACCTACATTTACCCACGCGCTTTGAGTGTGTGAGTCCAAACACATGATCTCAGTAACACGCGTGGCCTTGACTTCATAAAACAATTTGTCTGTATTTTTAGGAGGTTAAAACTGTCAGAAAATATATAATAAAACGAATAGCTAAATATGAAAAGTACAAAACATTACACAGATGGTTGGCTACTCTTGAACAGGATAATGCTAGAAACACAAATATATTTTTTTTTTTGCGGTGATGACGGTGACGAGCTCAGACCCGCGGTGTGCGTCACGTGACCGCGGTATGGCGGTAATCTTGTTCACGCCCCAGGCCTAGTGGCAACAACAGAAAGGGACATATTGGGACTTCTAAGGGAGAATTCTTTGGATGAAGATAAAGTAAGCAATTTAAGCTTTTTACTGGGAGAATACTCGGAAATGAGATCACACCTGAATGTCCAGTATGGAAATGAACTGTGCCGCGGCACACGCCCACTGAATATCCTGAAAGTACCCCCGGTTTTCAAACACAAAATGTACACTTTTAAAAACACCAATACCGTTATCTGAAACATGGAGAGGCTTCTCTGTGATCTCAACTAACAGATTCTGCAAAAAAGCGATTTCTGAATAATTGGTTAAAATGACAAGATCAAATGAATGTGTATTGTATGTGTAATGAATGTATTTATTATTTTGACTAGTGTGGCTTGTGTTGTAATGTGTAACGTGTTTTACCTGAGAGTAGAGTCTTACTTGACTTATGCCTTTTGCTCCATTCTTCGGTGCATAGGCCACGGACAAGGTCCTTCCATCTCTCTCTTCCCTGTGTTCCCACTGCACATGGAATGCCAGGTCAATCCCGCTGCCTTCACTTCCTCTTCCTATGATCGTCTCCAGGTGTAGCGTGGTCGGCCACTCTTTCTCTTTCCTGGGGGAGTCCATCTCAAGGCCTCTCTTCTTATACTTGTCTGAGAGTAGAGTGGTGATTGTGTAAAGATGCGAAAACAGGCACATTCATGTATAGTATTCTGCTTTGGTCCAAACTTTTTAAAAACGTCTTCATAATAGTCCTGAATGAATGAATGTAAAGGTGCTAACGATCGGTTCTAACTCTTTCCCCCTAGTGTATAACAGCGTGTTTACTTGAATTATCCTTGTCATCTTGGTTTAGCATAGTTGCTATCCATTAGCGGGAAAATCCCTTTCAAACGATTCAGGAGATTGAAACTTTGCCATCTCGTTGCTTCAAACTTGTCCACAAGGCGAAAGAGCGACTTCTAACACCATGTCATGAATTCACAGATTCATGGAAGTAATTTCAAGTGGTTTATTAACAGAGTTGCCAATATAGAACAGCGGACAATAGGCATCAAGGTAACAACTTTGCAATTTCCGTAAAGCAGATCAGATCGGTGCACCTCTAACTGTATTTATACTCAAATCACAGAGCATTTACCGTACTTTGGTGGATGTTATCAGGGAGCAGTCGAGACAGGACCTTTTAAAGTCGTTTACCCAGTTCTATCAATCAATCAGTTTATTTTTGTAACGCCCAACATCATAACAAGAGTTGTCTCAGAGGTCGGTATGGACAAAAACAAATCAATATCAGACATCAATAATGATCAAAATAAGTCACACACAAATGAAATGTCACAACCAGATGTAATGTCCGGTAAATAAGCTTAGAGTATCCCACACCCTTAGACCGTCCTACTAATGACTACATTCTGCTCTCTGTTGCAATCTTTATTACTTCATATAAAACTCACCTAGTGCCAAAATATAAAAGATTTATTCCCCGAAAAGTAACAGTTGACAGTAATGTGATAGCAAGAGCTTCAACTCCTACAACAGTGGCGCAGATGGTAGAGCGGGTGGTCTCATGATCGGAAGGTCGGGAGTTCGAATTCAGGCTCCTGCAGGTGCAGACTGTCGTTGTGTCCTTGGGCAAGACACTTCACCCAATGCCTATGTGTGAGTGGTTGGTGGTGGTCAGAGGGACCGTTGGCGCAGATGTGAGCAGCCTCGCTTCTGTCAGTCTACCCCAGGGGAAACTATGGCTACAATAGTAGCTTACAGCTTACTTATCAGCATGGAGTGAATGAGCCCCCTCCCTTTCATGTGAGAAGCGCTATACAAATAACATTCCCTTTCCCCTTACTTTTGCGTCAACTAAAAAGTCAATCAAGTCATTTCTTTTACGATTCGGCAAAACCTTGAAACCTTTAAAATGCTGATAAAAACATAGAACTGCTCATTATCCAACTGCAGCAATAAATGGATTCTCTTTGATAAACTTCCTTCTTCAGAGGAGGAGGTGGAGGAGGAGGAACACACAGGAACTTGGAATGCCGTCAAATCCTACTGCGGGCCTGCGATATTCCCACCAAGTTGTGACAGATTACTAAAGTGTTGCTGCTTTGCTGTGGGTCCTGCGTATATCCCCGTTTGATGTACGCTGGGAGGAGAAAATTAGAGTCTGCAAAGCGTCGGCGGCCCAGCTATTCATTCATTCATTTTTTTTTTTGCTTTACATGTGAATGCCTCTCCCCCCCTTATTACGAAACGCATTCAAAGTTTGTCTGAATACGTTTTTGTGCGCAACATACTGCCGTTATGCCTCTAGCGGATGGACGGGCCGCGAATGTGTGCATACATTGTGGAAACGGCTTAGGTTATTATTCCTTTGCGGCATGTTTTGTCTGTCCCGCCGCACCGTCACCGTGTTTTTGCCTTCGCCTTAACAACGACGTACACAGAGCTATTGTGTGACATTGCAACGGGTGATCGGGTGCGAGCTGTAGGTGTCTTTATTATATTCGCTCATAGAAATATAAGTAAATAAAGATAGGGCAGGACAATGGGACGCTGTGGGTGAGCACAGGCAGGGCTGGTTTCTGTTATTTCTGCCTGCTCTGTTCGTTTGTGTGCGAGACAAGAGAGAGAGGCCTCCTTCCTTGTTTGAGCTCCAAGTGTGCGCTCTGTTTGTGTACAGTCTGTCTCCCGTGTGTTCAAACAAGCAAAAACTATATCTACACACACACACACTTGCATGGCATGCGACGCTCGGACCGGGTTTGTTCATGACTCAGTTAAAGCTATATCTGTCAACGACCAGAGCAAGCCACATAGTTATTGCAGTTTGCAGAATATATTTCAATTACTGTAATTTAGTATAGGTATCAAAAAAGTATTGTTCAGGTACTGGTATCGTAAACCGAGTATTATTAAAGTACTGGTATTTTTTTTTATGGAATACCCAGCCCTAAATGGGGGTTACTCCTTGATTTTACTTATGACAGATCACCAGATGACAACACGTCAACAATTGCTCGGACAGTAAACAAGCCGCTGGTACAAAGAGTGTTCAAAATGTAAATGATAATGAAGCGGATATTGTGATAGTATCGAACTTTGGTAGATTGCTGTAAAACAAATAAATTAAAATAGTCAGCCGTCTATTCTGTGTAGTTTTTAGTTTATGTAAAGCAGCGGTGTCCAAATTTTATCCATCGAGGGCAACATATTAAATTGTATACGACATGGAGTCAAACATTCGACTGGGTTAAATGAAACCTTTCCTCACACCTGTATTTAGTCTGGAATCTTAACATTAGAACTACCAAGGCCGTCATTTTGACGGTTCCCACACTTTGATGTGTAATTACTCTATGTTACTTCTATGTTTACATAGATCAATGATTTCTCTAGCCTTTTAACTTTTCCTGTATCAGTCTGTAGTTCAATCCTATGTTGCCATTTTGTTGAAATAAAATGATTAAATATAAATATATCCGAGTAATTATTCCTTAAACTCCTACAGCTGCTAATTTGATGGCTCTATTCATTTCAATAGTTGATTGCCTTAGTTAATTATATTATTTATTGCATTGATTTCTATATTTCTTATCGTTCTCATACTCCAGTAAACAGTGAATCCAGTAAACATTTTTTCATGACTCATCGTTGTTCCTGTTCCTTTTATTTGAGCTTACATTATATCATTTATTTAATTTATATATTATAGTTAATTAGCCTCATAAATAACCTATTATATTTAATAGGTTTTATAGCTACTCAAACAACGATAAGAGCCAGTTTAGACGATGATGTCATTGCCAGAGCACAAGCTGCCAAATTGACGGCTCTGGGAGTTGTAGTAGTTTTGGAATCCTGGTTGTCCTAATGCAAGCTGTCTCACAATAAAATGATAGTTTTTGACTTATTGTTAAACTTGCAGGAAAAAGTATCATCTCTGGCGCTATGTGCCAATTCAACTAGAAGCTTGTGGGCCACCAAAAACTGGTCTGAGGGCCGCATTTGGCCCCTGGGCCGCACTTTGGGCACCCCTGATGTAAAGAGTCATGAAATAGCCTTCCTCGTACTCCTATTCAGCATGGAATATTATGAATATTATTGTTACTGTCATTATAATTGAAATGGCATCATGACTGAATAAAGTAATTGAAATTAAATGTTTACAGAAAACTTTGTAAAATTTCTTGCAAAATCTATGTAAATGAGTAAACTATGTGAGCCCTGCGTCAAAGACTTTGCTTACTTGTATAAATGTTACTCTTCACCAGTTGTTATCTGTAAAACATGGTCAGCTCTTTCTTCATATCAGAGAAAACATCCAGTTCTTGTTATTACACTCAGACGACGTGCATCACTGATACTCCCTCCTCACGCCACGGCCCGTAAAGTGCACTTCGCGCCTGCTTGAGATTAGGATGTTCCCTACCGTTCACCACCCTTCCTCATGCACGCACTCATAATCACTAAGATGAAGGGATTCTCAGGCTCGCTCCTCATTCCTGTGCCGAGGAGAGGAGCTGGTGGAGCACGTGGCATGGCGTTTTCCCCAAGGTTAACTTCGGGAGCGGGGCCCACTCTCACAGGGAGGAAGCCGACTGTCAGTGCTCCGCCAATTTATCTGCGTCTACACAAGATTTACGCTGCTCTCTTCGGCAGAGAGAATCCACAGGTCACTGTTGTGCCATATCCTCTAGCGCGCTATTGTGCTAGCTGGATTAGATCAACCTCTAAACTTTAACCCAAATTAACATCTGTAGCCTGCTGACAGAGATACACTACAAAAACTACAAATCAAGCATGGGATATATATATCATATTGAGAATATATACAGTACAGGCCAAAAGTTTGGACACACACAGTTTCTTTATTTTCATGACTATTTACATTGTAGATCCTCACTGAAGGCATCAAAACTATGAATGAATACATGTGGAGTTATGTACTTAACAAAAAAAGGTGAAATAATATATTGTAGTTTCTTCAAAATAGCCACCCTTTGCTCTGATTACTGCTTTGCTCACTCTTGGCATTCTCTCGATGAGCTTCAAGAAGTAGTCACCTGACATGGTTTTCACTTCACAGGTGTGACTTATCAGGGTTCATTAGTGGAATTTCTTCTTTATCAATGGTCATGAAAATAAAGAAAACACATTGAATGAGAAGGTGTGTCCAAACTTTTGGCCTGTACTGTATATTATATATTAATCTAGTTTTGAGTAGTTAGACAATTAGACATTTTTACTACTGTTATAAATTATTTGGCTTGTTTCTTGAAAGGTTTGACTGATTCCAAGATAATCTTCGCTTGAAATAAGAAAAAGAATCTGTCAATAGGACGAGACCAATGGGCCGCATTCATGAAACCAACTTGTGCACAATTTGTTCTTAAGGCCTACTTAAGAATTTTTTGGCATTCACAAAATTTGTTCTTAGCTGAAAGAGTTCTTTTGGAAGAACAAATCCTAACAGTCAGGACGACTCTTACACACAGAAAATCTGCAATTTTAGAATATTATCACTGTCAAAATGGACCCAGAAGAACAGCATGCGTAACATTTTTAAAAAAATTATTTCACTTTTTTTTGGTTTTTTGAGTGGCCAGAGGTGGTATATAGAGCAGAGTCTACCTTAGTCTTTCACATGTGACAGCTGCTGCTCGTTAGTTGCTGCTTTGGGCAGGTTCAAACATGTCATGATAATGATGAATACTGTAGGCTATTTACAATTAGAGCAATGTTATTTAAAAAATAGTAGCATACAAATATTCAAAAATACTTCAAAAAGTTACTCACCTATACTCGAATAAATGTTAATGAGTACTGCCTCATGCTTTTGTCATGCCCATAAATGGAAGTTTAAATGATGTGTCCTTGTATTGACGTAGTCAATATAATGTAATGTTCATGATAATGAGGGGAGTGGTGTCCTCAGTGAATTTGGAGCATTTCTTTAAAAAGAGTTTTGTCTTCTTAAGAACGCTTCGTGAATCAGACCTAAGATTTTCCAGAAACTTCTTAAAGTTGCGCTTAAGAGCTTTTTCTTAAGAAAACATTCACGGATCCAATCCCTTACGATCGGGCTCGACTCCGAAAGCTGCGGGACCAATGACGTGCCTCCATTGGGGTTTAAGGCGGGACATGGTGCTATGACGTCACACCGAGACGCTCTGCTGCTGGTTACGGTAGGCGGCTACCATCGGGCGCTTCACCCAATTATCTTCAAGTACTGCTTATAACGGTCCCTCCCTTTCCCGACTGGATTGTACGAGAGCTTTTCCAGATTGATAATGCGTAGAACTCAAATCAGAGAGATACGCATATCAATCTGGCACACGC
>OMNZ01026554.1:10384-24650 GCA_900303255.1 Lesueurigobius sanzi | reverse complement strand
GTACTGCTTATAACGGTCCCTCCCTTTCCCGACTGGATTGTACGAGAGCTTTTCCAGATTGATAATGCGTAGAACTCAAATCAGAGAGATACGCATATCAATCTGGCACAGATTGTTTGAGTGGATGTTTGAGTAATTCTCAAAAGCTCGAAAAGCTCAACTGGTGATGTCATAAGGTGGTCCTCATCATTTCAGCAGTCATATTTTTGACCTTTTAAGCTGCTTAACACCTTCACAAGTGTTCAGTTTGATGTGTTCAGAACATTATGGCTGAATTACTTTTACTTTAGATGTAGTTCCTTGTTTTAAGTTTTAACCCTTTAATCGCCAAATGTATTTTAGCCATAGAGAACAAAAGATAAATGTTTTACCAGTTCCTCTCACATCTCCAAGTTAGACCTAAACGTTCACCCACTTTATTTCTGATATCCATTGTTTGTTTTTTTTTTTACCTAATGGCAGGCGCCAAAGTAACGCAAACAAAATAACACTGGGTGCATTTTGGCAACTTTGGCGGTTAAAGGGTTAAAACAAATTTCCAAATGTTTTTCATAAAAGTAATTTAACAGCTAAATCACATTTTAGAGGGGTAATATAATAAACTGCAGCAGCTTGTGTAATCCAACATGACACAAATTGGATCAAAACAGTCTTGACATTTTACTTGGAATAACTGTTGATGATAAAGGTCAGCAGAACAATGACCTGCTTTATGCTTCACTGTGTTATTGTGTTCATGATAACAATCTCATTGTTGCATCCCGGTGTATTTACAAAACTTTATTTATGCAGGATTTAAAGTAGCAGCTGACGCAATATATATTTTATGCAGTGTCTAATACCGTAGTTCCCAAACTTTTTTGATCGTGACCCAAATATTACCATAGAGACAACCCAGGACCCCCGCTGTAACAAGTTATTGCTTCTTGCACTACTTTAGGCCAGTGGTTCCCAACCTTGTTTGCCTTGCGTGCCCCTTGGGCCTTTCATTTATTCTACGAGTACCCCCTGCCTCCATGGTTTTGTTGATTAGTTAGTGAATTAGAAAGTGAATGACTAAAACTCCTAATTATCAGTAATAAAGACAACTAAATACAATGAAACTCTCACTCTTTACAGTTAAATGTTTCTTTTAAGCTTATAATAATTAAAAAAAAACAAAAAAAAAAACTTTTTTTTAAAATCTGAAATTAATCCAAGTGCCCCCTGCTAACCTCTCGTGTACCCCTAGGGGTCCCAGGACCCCTGGTTGGGAAACACTGCTTTAGGGCAGGAAAACAAGTTTATATAATGTATTTAAACAGTTTTATCAAACATTTGACACATTATATGCTATTTTACACTAACAATTATACTGTGGCATTTTTCATCTTGAAATCATCTTGGAACACCCACCCAGTGTCTCGGGACCTCCCGAGGGGTCCCGACCCCCACTTTGGGAGCCCTTGGTCTAAGATGTGAATGTTGCGCCACTTTGAATCTTTGTTGAATAATAGGCTTGTGTTAACAAGTGACTATGCTGGTATGAAATATAAATGGAATTCAACTGAGCTGTATTTATTATAACCCAACCATTCATTTGACTCTAGACTGAAAATGATATGTAGCTTTGAATTTCAATACAGGTGATAGAGAATAGATAGATCTGTCATATCTAATACCTCATACCTCCCCAACTGTTGCACAATGTAGTAATGCTAGTTCCATCAAGTTGTTAACACGCAGTAAGTGATCTGCAGGAACTCACTGTCAACCACGTAATATTTAGAAAATATGATCATTTGAACGGGTCTAAGCTAATCTAAACGGAAATGAATATGGACAGGAAGTACTAAATATGGACAGGAAGTATTTGCCGTAACAAGTTTAGGTTAGCGGAACTAGCATAGCCACATCATGCAAGAAGCCAATTCTGCTGCTTCAAAATGACCTGTGGGATATGCTAGGTAAATGTTGACTACTTGAGGCATAAACTCAGCATGGCGGAATATAACGCTAACAGCCTGTAACATTACAATGCAGCAGACCACAGTTTATTCCCGAGAAACCCAGTGTGTGAGAGACATGCCTTAACCCGGGTGTCATTCTCTGGATCATTTGTCAGCCAGGGGTAAATATGAGTACATTCAACACAATGAGGTCCATAAAGACCTTGTAAGGACTATGAGTCTGGAAAGCCCCATAGTATGCTATTCATCCAGACCACTCCACCCGGCTATTATGGTGGGGTGGCTCCCTCGGGACCCCCCCCCCCCAACGCAGACGCTAGTTTGGAAAGGCTGAGCAGAAAGGGGGAAGGAAAAGGACGATGAGAGGAGCCTCCCCCTCCCTGCCTGCTGCCTCCTCTGCTTCATTTCCATCCGCTGAGGACGTAAACAAACACTCACATGAAAAAGGGAGTAGGAGTCAGAGCAGGGGAGCGAGCAAACAGTCAGCAGTGAAAACATATCTTGGCATGAGGCGTGAGATACAAGTCACCCGCTCGTATACTGCGACCACTGCCAGACACAGAGACAAAAACACATGTGGGCAACACAGACTGGCCCCCAGAGTAATGACCACGCTATTTTAGATCAGCCAAGAGCAACAATTAGGAAACTTAACAAACTATTTACACTTGAACTAACTATTTACACTCAAAACCAGGCAAGGTGACAACATTATAACGCTACAAACTTTAGGCAAAATTATAAATTAAAAAAATTCAGTTTGTCTTAACTCCACAATTCTCTGTCATGTCTCATGACTCCTTTTTACTGCAGCTACACTCGTAAATGACCAACAGTAATTGGATGCTACTTTGGACAAGATTTGGCCTATAAGTTTATGGTACCTTTTGTTTGTCAGTTAGCCACAGTATTTCAATTGACAAGAAAGAAAGAATAAAGCCTCAAATAATGTCATTTTTGAAAGTGGGAAGGACCTGAGTTAGAACGTCTACGTAGCTACATAACATAGCTGCTCTATTTAGCATAGATTTATTGGCGCAATTAGCGCTGTGGCTCAAGGCTACGTCCTGAAACTTTGTGAACTCTTTTGATAGACTTGTAGTTACAGAACTATGACAGGCCACAAAACTTGTAACATTCAATCATAAAAGTAAGGAAAAAGCTACATGAATTCCTGAATATAAATAGAATTGTTGATTGACGGTGGTTAGCTTGTCAGAGTAAACGCTCCGACCTCTGCTTCAGATCTAAGTGACATGAATTGAAGGCTAATCAGTAAATTGTAGTTTTGTGCGCTACAGGCCAGGTGTTTTCACTTAATCTGTTAATGAGCTCCTTCTCAACTTCTCGCCGGTGTATGCTCCTTCACTCCACTCGTGACTGACGTGTAGTTAGCCGTCTGTTGTGGCCGGATGGCTAACACCTTCATCATTGTCACTGGGTAGCTCTGTTTGTTTACCTCGCGTAATTCCCAGCATGGCTCCGCCCCTCATCAGCCCGAGCAGGCCCTGAAACCAGACGCAGTAAGTGAAAACACCTGTGTGTGGGTGAGCGGAGAAGGTAACCATTTGGAAGCTTTTCCCTGCTTTCCCCAATAGCTCTTACATGCTCCAGCAGATTTTAGAATGCTCAACGCTCCCATATATTTTGAGCTACATAAATAGAACCATGTGAACTCAACTTGGACACTATATTTGTTTCATATAATGCCAGAAACTGCAAATGACTTGCAGATTGTTAAATCCGATAGCTGCTTAATAAACTTTAATTGGAGAGAAAGATATCTTTAGCTTTAAAAAGTTTGTATGTTCACATGACTTCTACACATACAGTTGTGGCCAAAAGTTTACATACCCTAGCAGAATGTCAGGGTTTGTAAACTTATGCGTTTCATAGAATATGAATGATAACACAAAAACCTTTATTTCACTCATGGTTAGTGGTTTGTGTGAAGCCATTTGTTGACAAAAAACATGTTTGTTTGCGCTTTTCAACTAGAAACTAGCCAAATGTCCCTGATCAAAAGTTTACATATTGTGCATCTTGAAAAAACGTCCAATTTGGTCAGAGTCCTGTATTTCAGCTGAAGTCAGGTTTTCTTTGCTCCTGAACAGTTTTCCTGGCAGTTGTTGAAGGTCATGTAAACGTTTGATCAGGGACATTTGAGTAGTTTCTGTTTCATTATGATTTCAAAAAAAGTAAACTTGGTTCTTTGACAATAAATGGCATCGCACAACCACTAACCATGAGTGGAAAAAACATTTTTGTGTTATCATTCATATTCTATGAAAAATGGCCAAAAGATTAAAAGGATATGTAAAAGGGCTGAACAATATGGACAAAATGTCATATCTTGATATTCATGCCAGATATCTCGATATCGATACGATACGACTATGGGTTCGGTGAAGAGTTGTGAATAGTCTGTGTGCGCTTCGTCTCCCTTACTCCCGCCCTCCAATGATTGTCATTGGTTGGCTTCAGCTGTCGATCCACAGCAAGCATGAAATAAGGTTTGTGGTTGGCTGGCTGTAGTGGTGCATTCAAGGGCAATCGTAAAAATGATGTTTATTGTGACTGCCAGAGCTGTGCATGCAGGGCGAGCGCGGGGGTAAATTTATATTGTTGCTTTTTCTATATTAATATCTTGGATGTTCATATCTAGATATAGATACGATAACGATATACTGTATCTTTCAGCCCTAGTATGTAAACTTAAAAGGTATGTAAACTTTTAGCCAGAACTGTATCAGACTGGATGCAATACTCATGCTGTTCATTCCCTACCAGTAGCAGCCTTACATGATCTCTCATGTGAGAGTAAATTAATCTGTATTCACATTATATTTTTGATATAACAACAGTATTATCATCAAGTTTATCAATGTTGTCCATTTATAAATTTGGTGATAATACTTTGTTAAATACATTGTATGTGACAAACTACTATCCTCCAAAAACCGTCCTTTGGCAAGACACTTCACTCACACACTTGGCTGTGTGAATGTGGCGAGTGACAGATCGACTGGTTAATCAGAGTGGCAGATGGCACAGAATGGCATCCTCACTCTCAATCTGCCTCAGGGCAGCTATGGCTACAATATTAGCTTACCAACACTGGGCCTCATTCATGAATATTTTCTTAAGAAAAAGTTCTTAAGTACAACTTAAGAAAAACTTAAGTCTGACTCACGAAGCATTCTTAAGAAGACAAAACTGTTCTATAAAGAGAGATGATGTTTTTGTGCGTAAGAGAAAAGAAGAGAAAAAATTATGTTTGTTCTAAGATGCACAATATGTAAACTTCTGATCAGGGACATTTGGCTAGTTTCTAGTTGAAAAACTAGAAAGCGTACAGGTTTATTTTTTTTTATTTTTTTTTTACAATAAATGGCTTCACCAACCACTAACCATGAGTGAAATAAAGGTTTTTCGTGGACATTCTGCCAAGGTATGTAAACTTTTGAGCACAACCGTAGCTTCAGGCTAATTTCCATAATGTCATGAATTCAGTCAGAACAGCCCCCAAATCCTTGTTTTACCTTTTTCTTCCAACCATTTCTTCAGGTTAAATTCACAGAGTTGCAGAGTGTGACTTAACAGTTAACAGTAAAGAGTTTCACATCCTGCAGCTTTGGCAAAAAAGCGGTTTGAGTTGTTATGACTGAACATGAGTACACACCATGCTTCAAAGCTCAAGAACTATGTTCACGGTTTCCATATATTATGCATTTGATCTAAATTACACTTAAAAACAAAACACTGAAAAAATGCCATGGAATCATACAATACATCAGTTCATACATTACACATCGGGAGTATATTTGTAAGACTTATCAATATATGAACTTGACCTGTAGGTGTGGTGCGTTCAAATACAACCTTTGTGAAGCATGAGAGCAGTCCAACACAGCACAGGCCTAATCTTACAGAAGACAGATGTGCCAACGCTGATTATAGCTACATGCTAACTCGAATTCACCATGGTGTAAATACATAGAGGTAAAGGGGTCATGACCGGCCGGCGGGTTATGACATCATGGCGTGGTGTTATGTAACGAACGCAGAACAAAATGGTAGCATGTGAAAGGTCTTATGTGCCTGGGTGGACCGGAGCAGAGAGCGGCACGTCAGGGACAGATTGATTGGGTGTCAGCGGAGCGGGAGGAAAGAGCTTTACGGGTTTTTGAGGTCTCGTTTCTGTTTTCAGCATTACTCATTTTTACCTCCCCTCTCTCTCTCTCTCTCTCTAGGTTTCCCATTGGCTTCTCCGCTTTCTATCATTAGAAAGCCGGTGATAAAAAGAAAGGGAGGTCCTCCTAAAGCCGCGACTGAGGGAGACCTTGTGTGTGAAAAAGCCAGCCTCATTCCCAGACAATTGCACTCTTTGTCCACTTCAAAGGCCCGCCAGGGTTTGTTCCGATCTCTGTTCAATTTTCACCTAAAAATTAACTTTCTCCTCCATTTTCTCCGTCCATTCCTCGGCCTCTGCCCAGCGAGTTTATCGGATCGTGCTTTCCTGTTCTCTAATATCCTCCGCTGGGAACGCGTGGTAAAGATGTATTCATAAGGCTGCATGAATCCATCCACTCACAGCGCACACTCCATGCACTGAAAAGGCTCCCTGCAGTAAAACAGGGAGGTTTCTTTCAGAGCAATTTCCTTCTTTTCTTATATTTGCTTTGCTCCCCTTTATCCTTCCCCCGGTGCATACCATGGCGCTATAGTGGTCTTTCCATCTGCCAGAAGCGGCCACAAACTGCTTTCAGATTCGGTCGTTTGGTAGCGCCTTAGCTTAGCAGTCCCTCCTACAGCACATTAAAGCCACTTAAAATACAAACCATTTCTCTATAAGGTGCAAGCATGATCACATAGCAGCTAACATAATAAATGACTAAAATAATGATGTATGATCCCATTATTTCACATTCCATTCACAGTATTTGCAATTTTCTATGAATGAGCTAGGCCTCATGTGTCATGTTGTTATGCAATCAAATAGGAAGGGTGGAGAAAGTCCCGCTGCAGCAATGGATTATATATGGTTCTCAACTGGTGCCATACCAGTCTGGACCCACTAGCAACGCAGGTGATAAGACACAAGGACCAGGGGCAGACAGAGATCGCAGCTAATGCTACATTCAGCTACACTCAAAGCAGCTTAAACACTGACTGTAGAGGTTTTAGGGGCAGGTGCTAAAAAATATAATAATGAATGAAGCATGTTGCTGGAGTAGATCATACTCAGGCTCAGGCTTTGTGTCTTGGATGAGCTCCGGCAAGTTTTAGCATTGCCAAGCTACCTAGCTTTCCTTAGCAGCTAACAACAACAAGGCAAAACCACGCTGTTAAAGACTAATAATATCCTTCCCATCATTAATAAAAAATAATAAAATCATATTACATACATTTGTTTTTGAAGGATTTTATCAGGTGTCAAATATATCGTTATCGTGATATTTGTATTTTGGATTGTGATATAAATTCTTGCTGATTTATATTTGATATTAGTGTGCATTTCACCTTTTACTAACCCAGTGGCTGTATGTATGTGTGGTTAGATGGTTCCTTCACTTTTCATTACAGCAAACTTTATGATGCTCCAGGATCAATGTTTTATGGTTTTCTCCAGGGGCATACTGGGACATTATTTCAGCTCAAGGACTAGGGCGCTTACCTTATAAGTCTGAGGTAGGATCTACTTCCCATGATGTTTCTTTCTTTTTTACTATGGGCCACAAACATGACCTGGGCCTGATGCACCTTCACAGTCAGCAGAGCGAATGATACAAATTAAATGTTGGCTCTTAGTTATACGCTTTTTACACATCACTGATGTTTTTTTCAGCACGTGCCTTCTCTCTATCTACTGCTCATGCAACACGCTGCTGTCTCCCGCATGCACCTTTGGACCGTATCAACTTGCGCTAACCCAGAGGTGTGGTCTACGTCTCATGGTATCTCAAAGGCATGATGTAAAAGTTTTTTTTCTGTTTTTGACATTCTTTGATAGATTTACATGAAAGAAGATGTTTGTGTGACCTTATTCATGTCTGAAACAGCCCCAGGCTCCTGCTGCAGCCCAGTTACAGCCTATAGGCCTATTCAGCTTATTCAGGAAGTTGCACTGGGCACCACCATGTTTATGGTGAAACTGCAGGTCTGACTTGAGCTGATATTGGCTTTGATTTCAGTTTTTGGTGCAATGTGTAGCATTTACAACAAACTGCTGTGTAAATATATCCATCAGCTTTGGTCCTTTACAGTTCCTCACAGACAATTAGACAATTAGAGTGTCTAATTGTGTCTAACAAAAAGTAACATAGTATATATATATATATATTTTTTTTTTATATAGCGCTTTATCCACCTTGAGAAGGTCCTCAAAGCGCTAGGCAAGGTGGGTGAAGTGTCTTGCCCAAGGACACAACGACAGTGTGCACATGCGGCAGCCGGGATTCGAACCCCCGACCTCTCGATCATAGGACAGTAAGTAATAGAGTTAGTTTAGTTATATCTCTAAAAAAATATGTTACTTTTCTTATGTTGCCCTTCCCCTGAAACTATACCTGAGCCTGAGTTTTTTTGTGAGTTTTTACATAAACAACAATGGAAATCTCAGCTCACAGGAAGTAAACAGGAAATGCTTTTACAACAAAAGTGGGCGGGGCAGAATAAGGTGAATAACAGCAAAACTGAGAGGGTGCATTATCAAATAAAATTTTCTCTGCCGGCCCATCGGGAAACATCCCGACCCACCCGATTACCCAGCGCGCCCCTGGTTTTCTCTGCTGATGGAACCATCTACATGGCAACACAGTGAAAACCTACCAGTCACCCTAGAAAAATATATATCCTGGAGGGTCACAAAGGCCACTGTGGAAAGTGAAGGCGCCAGGCTAACCACCCATACAGCCACCGGGTCACTAAAAGGTCAAATATGCACTAATATCAAGGTTTTTTTTTCCACAATGCACCTTTAAACATTGAAGATTCGGGTACTTTTGCTGTAGATAAAAATGTTCCCTGGGAATGGCTTGCGACCCACTGAAATGAAAATAGTCCTGCACCCCACTTTTGGGGTTTTAATAGCAGCCAAGGCACTATACTGTGCAAATCACTATAAATGTACCAGATTTCCTTATCCTTATCCTGTTTTTCTTTTTTAAACGTAATTTAAGATTTACCGACTCGCTTGGAAGAAATGCAGAAAGTCAGCACGTGATTTGGAAGCATTATCAAGTGGCGAAGTTACACCATTTACTGTAGACATAGCATGTACTTGCAGGCCCGTCTCTATTATTTGTGCCACTCCTCATGTCCAGAGGTAAGCCACATAAAACCCAAGACAGACTCAAACGCAAACCCGTGCATGATGAGGCAGATTGCACACTCTTTTCGAGATTCACACACTTGGATAATGGTAAGACAGAAGAACCGTGATTGAAGTCATTTTACAAGGTTCTGACTGTGGGAGGTAATGTTTAAAGCCCACACAGAATTTTGGCAAGATTACAGTTCCAAACCCATAACCCTGGGAGTGGGAAAAGGGAAACAAGGTGTAAATCTATTCTAATAGGCCTATAGGCTCCTGGAACAAATCTATTCTCTCCAGCATGATAAAGCAGGTCAGGAGCAGACCATTCTCAGACCAGGCTCGACACAGGATCTGTCAGAAAGTCAAGTGATTAGGGCCTCATATTAAAATAATATTACAAGGCCTTGTTTCAGACCGGGTTTTCTTCATTTAGCCGTGCTTTGTCTTTTGCTTACATACAGTTTCAAGGATCTACTTTAGCCATTTCATAAAAATCTAGATCCTAATCTGACACTTTGTTGTCAGATTAGGATTAATCTAAAATTAATTAATTAATCTAAAATGGCTAAAACTAATTCTCCCTCACAGCTGCCCTTTGTTGCATTGTTGTGAATAAGAAAATTTAGCAAAATAGAGCGGTGCTGCATGGTGCCGCGAAGCTTCAGTCCACATTTTTTGCTGACGGTGCTCTTCGCTGGAGGGATAAGAGATGGTATCACTGGAAAAACACATTTCAAAAATAAGATACATTTTCTCAAAATAAGAACATTTGACTTTGCTTTGAGCGTGTAAGTGAAATGATCTGTCAATGGAATCAGTATTTTTACAGATAAAACATAGTGTTATCAGATGCTTTTACTTGGCTGCTCAAATTGGGTGACATATTAGGGAGGTGGGTGTTGTAGGTGACGTCAAGCATATGGAGGAAATGATAATAGGATGGCTAAGGTCAGGCTAGCGATTGGGTACAATCAGATCCAATCGTTTCAAACTTTAAAAGGAATTGACTCCTCCCACCTGAAAACGGAGCTCAATTGGGAAGATCCAGACCCTCTGTACGAAATCAAGATGAATATTATTTCAGTGAGGGTATGGAAAGCTTACGTATTTCCTGGATATGTACAATATAGGGATTCAGGAGGAGCTTCGGGGAAACTGGAGGTGCTTTTCATGAGCCATTCGCGATTGGCTTGAAATAAATTTCAAGCTATGTTTTTATTATGCAAACAACATTGTATTGTAGGATGATAAAATGCACTAAAAAGTCGATTTAAAGGCACAATACCAGATTTTGTTGTGGTACAAACACATCCCTTAAGGTTCAAACCGAACACGCGTCCTCCCTTCATCCGCAGTGTGTGCACAGTACCTGTGGGTCCAGCGATCATGTCATAATAAAATCCCATTTGTTGGTCTCTGTGTTAATTGAAGCATATAATTTGTTTGAAGGGCTCTGAATGGCAGGATACGTACCCCTCGTTTCCATGTTCGCTCCCTCTTTGGCTCCACCTTCAACCTGTCAACCTGGGGCGACAGTGGCGCAGATGGTAGAGCGGGTCATCTGATTGGAAGGTCAACACGGAGTCTTTTTCATACAGGTGAGCTTATAAGCACATTTCAACACTTCCAGGGTATGTTTTCAGGCTCATTGTCACAGAAATGCAAGAGTTTACAATATACTAAAGGAGGGCAAACAAATACCACTACTACAGTATATCCAGTATATCCAGTGATAACTGCAGGACAACAACTGCAGCTCTAACATTAGCTAGGAACTCTAGTCGGCCGACCATCTAGAGCCCGTCCGTCCATAGGAGTGGCTCTCTCCTCATTATGGTTCTCCTCGAGGTTTCTCTGTTTTTCCCATTGTTTTTTTTTTTTTTTTTTTTCTTGTTGCGATGGAGGGCCTAAGGATGAGGGATACCATAAGGCTTGTTCTGTTTAGACATTACATTTGTGTGGACATTCCCTTTCCTTCTTGTTTCACTGTTTTCATGTCTGTGTGACGCCATCTGAGGTAACTCTTGCGATATTGGGTGAAACAAAAATACATTGATTGATTGATACTAGGGGGAAAAACTCCTTATAGTAGCCTTATAGTCTTATAGTAGCTCATTATTCTACATTGCCACCCTCTAGTCTAGGCCATGCCACTCCGGTTACCCAGCATGCACTGTGCAGAGGCGACTGTAGACTGTAACTACATCTAGCGTCTTGATTTGCCGTTTGTCTGTGAAACTCACCCCACGCGTCAGTCAGCGCTGTCACTGAATAAAAGATGGTGGCTTCGGCGGAGGTCAGGCTGCTGCTCAGGTCTCGGCGAGAAGACAGATCGTGAAAGAGGATCTGGGAGTTACTGTAGTGCATCGCTCTAGTGGCTCTTACAGGATTTCAGAAACACGCGGAACCGGAGCCCGTGGGAGCAGCGCACGAGGAATTCTTCTGCCGCACATACGATCTAACTGTTCGCTACAATGGGACTAAACATAAGCCCATGATTGCTGCTCTTTTGAAAACCAGACGTAGCTTTTTTCTATCACTTCCCTTTGAATGGACCCAGTGCTGCAGGTAAAGGTCAGTAGTGGTGGGATTTATGGCTCTTTACGGGGATCAGAGTCTCCGTTCATGTCAAAGAGCCGTTCAAAAAACTGGCTCGTTTTTATATTATTTTTTATGATGCCAGTTGGAATTTTTTTTGTGTCAGTAATCAGTGTTTACAATAAAGACCAGAACTTACATAATACAACTCATATTATACTGGAAAACCTAATCTAATAATAAGTTACATTTTCTTGAAATATGAATATCTGACCTTGTTTTGAGCAGGTAAAATGATGTACCAATGGAATGAGTATTTTTGCACCTAAAACAAGTAAAAACATCCTACTGCACCTAAAATAAGATTACATTTCTTATTGCACTTAAAAATGAGACAATAAATCTAATTGTACTTAATAAAAGTTGGAAGTCTTATTCCATTAGGGCCCGACCTACCGACCAATAACGGCCGATATAGCATACAGTAGGGCTGTGTAGCTTTGAGAACCTGCCGATGCGACACATGCACAGGTCACGATACGATACGTACCTCGATACAGAGTCTTCTCAATACAATTTGACACGGTTCGATACGATTCAATAACAAAACATGGACCTAATGCTCATTAGTTAATCGTGAACATATCCACTTACTCAAAAAACCCCTAGCATATAGGCAATCAGATTGAACCGATATGAAAACTAGTCATATTATCCGTCTGGGTAGGTTCTCAGTCGTACAGGAGTTGTCCATCGTAGGCAAAGACTCTTCAGGGGTTTGCTCTTAAGAGACCTGCGGACGTGTTTAAGTCTTTATTCGCTGAGGACGATCTTTGGACTAAGATCAAAACATCCGACACTTCAACTACAGAGTACAGATGAAAACTGAAGGATCTTTGCCTACGATAGTCATGTTATATCTAGTTTGAAAGCTTAAATTGCCCCCCAATTCAGTCAATACATTTGTTTTACAGACTGAAAAAGCCCCAAATGTGTAGAGTCAATATTTTGTTGACTAGAAAATTCCTGGTCTGAGTGAAACCTTTCATTGACAATGGCAATAAAGACTATTCTGATTCTGACTACCTTTAGGATGCCTATGATATTAATGTGCAAATATTGTTATCCAAGCTATAGGACCAACAAATAACTTGACTTGTAATGGCTTACAGTCTAATGAAAGGCAAAACCCTGCGTATTATACCAAAAAGAAGGAAGTTTTGTATCATTCATTGAGTTTTATTATTTAATTAAGACAGAAAGGTCAGATTTTGCTTGGACATACAATAAGTCTTGTTGCATACAAAAATAATGCTGAAATTATACATATACTTTATTTTGATTACACAAACAAACAAACAAACAAAGGTACAATAACATTAGAACATAAAGTCATGGTGCCGTGGGAAAAAAAAAATATTGTGCATGACTTCCATGAGCTGGGAGGACTGCATCCATACGTCTTGGCAATGACTCCAATAACTTACTATTGGCCTTTCCAACCCCCTTCATATTGGTCTCGGACCCCAAAAATCGGTCGGGCCCTAATTCCATTGGCAGATTTTTTTACTTAGCAAGACAGAATTACAAATTAGGATCAAATATTCTTGATTCCGGTCATTTTAACTGATCAAGGTATCGCTTTTGTACAGCGTGTCGATGAGCTGATCGCTGACAGGAACCTTTATATTCAAACAGTGTTGGGGAGAATACTTTGAAATTGTATTCAGTTACAGAATACTGAATACTTGTCTTAAAATGTATTTTGTAACGTATTCATGTACTTTGCCCAATCAGTGTACTGTATTCTGAATACTTACAATACTTTCACCTTGATTTGCATTATATTTTTGTATAAATATGGTGAAAGATTAAAAATATGTAGCAACACTCTTACACCAACTGTTGTCGGTCTCTTCTTTCTTTCTCTCTCTCTCTTTCTCTCTCTCGTTCCTCTCTCTGTTTCTTTCTCTCACTCTCCCTTCTTGCTCTCCTTCCTCTCTCTTGCTCTTCTTCCTCTCTCTCTGTCTCTCTCCCTCCCTCGCTCCCTCTTCTTTCTCTCTCTCTCTTTCTCTCTCTCTCCCTCCTCGCTCTCCTTCCTCACTCTCCTTCCTCTCTCACTTCTTTCTCTTGGGGCGACGGTGGTGCAAGTAGTAGAGCGGGTCGTCTTGTAATCGGAGGGTTAGCGGTTCGATCCCCACAGGTGCACACTGTCGTTGTGTCCTTGGGCAAGACACTTCATCCACCTTGCCTCCAGTGTCTGCGTACACTGGTGTATGAATGAGAGTGTGAATGGGTGAGTGGTTCCTTGATGTAAAGCGCTTTGAGTGCCTAAAGCAGGTAGAAAAGCGCTATATAAATGTGACCATTTACCATTTACCTCATCTAAGCCCAGGTTAGAACATATGTATGCATGTAAAAGCGCTGAACTACTCCTTTAAGCGTTACTGTGATCAGCAGA
>OMNZ01026543.1:0-15828 GCA_900303255.1 Lesueurigobius sanzi | reverse complement strand
TTGTACTGACAGCTACAGTCCGTTCACTGACAGTATTTCTGTCTGTGTTTTTGTCCTGACAGCTACAGTCCGTTCACTGACAGTATTTCTGTCTGTGTTTTTGTACTGACAGCTACAGTCCGTTCACTGACAGTATTTCTGTCTGTGTTTTTGTCCTGACAGCTACAGTCTGTTCACTGACAGTATTTCTGCTCTCGTCCTTTGAAATCTCAAACATAAATCCACCTAGTTTCATCACCGTGATTAGAAAAAGTTTACTGCGCATGTGCCTCTACAGTGTTGTTCTGCTTTGGGAGGCGTCCTGTAGTGGTGTCACAGCGCCACACACAGGCCTGGAGCTGTACTACAGCGTTTCCACACAGCGCCACACACAGGCCTGGAGCTGTACTACAGCGTTTCCACACAGCGCCACACACAGGCCTGGAGCTGTACTACAGCGTTTCCACACAGCGCCACACACAGGCCTGGAGCTGTACTACAGTGTTTCCACACATGAGTAGATCCATGTGGATGCACACATTTACTGAATGGGCTCCATGTTTACAGAGAGCGTTTTTGAAATTATAAGCGGTTTGTCTTCGTGTGGATATGGCCTGAGAGACCATTTAAAGGCCTTTGAGGTGTTTTGAGTCAATTATCTGATTAATGTGGCACGAGGCGTCTTCAATATTCAAATTTTCTGAGATACTGATTTGGGGTTTTCATTAGTTTTCAGTTATAAACATCAAAATTAAAAACAATAAACACTTGAAATACATCAGTCTGTGTGGAATGAATGTATACATTATGAAAGTTTCACTTTTTGAATGGAATTACAGAAATAAATCCACTTTTTCATGACATTCTAATTTTTTAAAGAGCAGCTGTATGTAAGAAACAAAAAAAGGTGAAACAGAAAAACTCCCCCTGCTGTTCACACAATGAATCACAGGTTAAATAAACAACAACAATGCAAGCAACATGAAAAATGTAAATGTTGCTGAACTGGAGTTAAAAGCCAGTGCAAAAAAGTGGGTTTTAAGCTGTGACTTGAAACTCCACTGAAGACCGTCCCAACCTGCATGTTACCAATAAAATAAAACACGGTTAAACCAATTCATTACAAGCCGAGACTTGACTTTGTGCTCCAGTCTGTAAATCAGCAGCTCGTCGATGGTGGGACAGAGGTGACATGATTAGCTCCCGTCTCCGGTGTCTCCATCTGTCAGCGTTAGCAGCACAGACAACAGCAGGAACAGCAGTGTTTTAAACGGACAGGGCTCATCCATCATCGCAGTCGATACGTGTCAGTGTGAATGAGAGCCGGCCCCAACGCGGCACACGCTATTGACAAGAGCTGACAATCCAGGTCACCTCCAATCAGTAACAAGGAGACAGTACAGAGAGGTCCAGGTGTCAACGCTGATGTGTTTATTGCACTGGATTTCTTATGTCTTAGTTGTGGTTTCATGTGGAGTGTGTGGTATAGACCAAAACAACTTACAAGATCAACAGGAATGATGCGATAAACCAATGGGAGAGGATGACCCTTCTCTTTGGTCCTCATGGCTGGGTGCTGACATCGCCCCTTTCACAAACTTATTCAAAGCGCTTTACATGGGACAGTTTTACATTCACTCCAAACACAGTGGTGGTAATGTACATGTAGCCACAGCTGCTCTTTGGGGGGGACTGACCGAGGCGCAGCTGCACCAGTGGACTTTCTGACCTCCACCATTCACTCACACACAGGATTCATTCAGTCCAATCCAGTGGGAGGAGAGACCGGAGGATACCTACACAGACACGAGGAGAACATGCATGCAAACTCCACTAGGGCTGAAACAACTAATTGTTTAATCGTCAACTAATTGATTATTGAAATAGTTGTCAACTATTTTAGTAATGGATTAATGGTTTCTGGGATATACAGACTCAGACAGAGGAAGAATTACATCAACATTTTGTATTTTTTGTGAAAAAACTATGTTGACTCTGAAGGCATTGGTTCTAGAAGTTTTTTTTGCAAATATTATTTTTTGCTCTAATTGTTCCAAATCTTGGATCATAATCTAATCCGAGCAGAAAGAGGGCTCTCTCGCTCTCACTTTTACAATCCCAGAGTGAATTTTAGAGGTTCTTAGCTTTCAAATGAGGAATGACATGTGGAACTTGTACAAAGAGCATCCTACAAACATTAGCTTTAACTTTACTCCATCAATACGTCCTCAAACGCTGTCACTTTAGCTTCATGAGCAAAAAGCTTTTAACAATTACACTTTCCATGCACCTTTTTGCACCAACCCATTAATCGATTAATCGTAAAAATAATCGGCCGATTAATCCATTACCTCTATAATCGTTAGTGACAGCCCTAAACTCCACACAGAAAGGCCCGGCCTGGGGATCGAACGCGGGACCTTAAGATAAGATAGTTCTTTATTGATCTCACAATGGAGAAATGTACTTGTCACAACAGCTCTTAGGACAGGATCACACAGGGGGCTAACGGTCAGAATCCTCTGTTGGAGGATTCACTCATTATCCATGTTGTGGAGTTCATTGAGGAAACCGGAGCACAAGGAGGAAACCAATCCAGACTAGAGTGTCGATCGGTCCTATTTTCCTTGTCCGAAACCGGCCCTCGTCCGACAGAGCAGTGATCGAATCCGACCCGATAGGCATTAAGATATTTGTGTCCATGTCCGACCGAGCCCAACGCAATTAAAATCATAATATTTAATCCATTTAAGCCTAAAACGCCTGGAAAAAATGCCTGGAAAACCTATGGCCGATTCAGACTCTCCCACGCCTCTATCCTGATTCATTTCATTGGCCCAGGGGCCGATAATTGGTGCAAAAAAAACCTTATACCTAAAATGACGTATACGCTTTCCAGGCCTCAATGTGTTAATAGCCAAAGCTGTTTTTAATTTTACATTTCAAATGTCTTATTGCGCTGATGTGTCCGAGTCAGACCCAAGCCCAAACATAAGTTCTAAATATAGCCCGTCAGACTTTGGTCGGTTTTCCTCGCTGTAATCCAGACACAGGGACAAGATGCAAACTCCACACAGAAAGCCCCACACATTTCGGAAACTGAACCAGAAAGTCCTCAGGTCTGGGCCACACACCTTGTGTTTTTCTAAGCATTTTGACCCTGCCTTGTTCACGTTTGCTGTGTTTCTACTTAGGTTACATTGAGGTGTATTGAAGTCACCACACTGACTCACGCATGCTTGTGTGGCCCAGGTGTCTGAAAACTCAATAGGTAGACTTCCAGAAAGACGGGGGGAAAAGGCAGTATTGAAATAAAAAAAGACAGTTACGTTTCTAGGTTGTTGTCGAAAGAGAAAGGAATTTCACTGTAATGGAAGTTGTTTTTGCTCTCTTCTCCCTCAGACTTACTTCAACGACAACATCCTGACGTTGATCCGGACCCTGGTGACCGGAGGAGCCACCCCGGAGCTGGAGGGGCTGCTGGCCGAAGAGAACGCTCTGAGGGGGGGCTACAGCACACCCCAAACCCTGGCCAACCGGGACAGGTGCAGGGTGGCACAGCTGGCCCTGTACGACGGGCCCTTTGCAGACCTGGGGGTGAGAGGATAGAGAATTTTGGGACACTTCTCACTTTGAACATCTCGGTCAAACGATTTATTCCAAATTCTCTCTTGTTTTCAGGATGGTGGTTGCTATGGAGACCTGTTTTGTAAAGCCCTGAAGACGTACAACATGCTGTGCTTTGGGATCTACCGGCTACGGGACGCTCATCTAAACATGCAAAGCCAATGTACCAAACGGTGAGAGAAACTTAACCAGTTCTATTGTCAGTTCTGTTTCTTATTGACACCCATCTTTTTTGTTAATTATATGATGAAAGGAAAGTGTACCATTTCAGAGAGACATTCAAATGTATTTCTCAAACATATGATGCCCAATACGCACAATCATGTCTGTGGCTTTGGTCTGCAACATGATTGTATTGAATAAGTAATATAGCTTAATCCCACGCAAATTCAATACATTTCTGCATTGTCAAAAGGTTTATTTCCATCCAGAGTTGCATAAATGAATGACCATTGCGCAAAGTCATCTCCAGCACATCCCAACGATTCTCAAGGGGTTTAAGATCTGGACTCTGGTGGACAATCCATGTGCGAAAATTATGTCTCATGCTCCTGAACCACTCTTTGACAATGTGATACCAATGAATCCTGGTATTGTCATCTTGGAATATTGCTGCGTTCATGTGGACCTCGGGAACTGGGGGAAATTATTTCCAAAGTTGGAAAATGCACATGAACGCTCGGGGAACTGGGGCCAAAACAAGCTTCTCGACGGCTGATTTGTTACTTATTGTAAAATACAAGATATTGGCTTAAACACTGCTACTTTCTTAGTGATGAAAAGACAACATAGAAAGAAAGCACATGAGCACAAACCAATCGAGAACAACGGCCTTCGATCTCGGGAAATCAAGTTCACATAAGCTCATGCCATCAGGGAAGAAAAAATGTATTGATGGTACCTGGTCATTCAGGATGTTCAGGTAGTTGGCTAATCCAATTCTTTGGGAACATAGTGCTGCAGAACAAGCAGTAATTATCCAATAGAAGACTCCAGTTGGAATCCAGTTGGTTACTTTTTTGGTCAGACAGTTGATGGTTGTGATTGTATGAAAACCTTGTTAATAAAAGTTGATCCTTTGGTCTTTTCCACCCGCAGATACGTGATCACGAACCCTCCATACTCGTTCGAGCTGGTGCCCTCAGACCTGATCTTCTGCCTGATGCAGTTCGATCACAACGCGGGACAGTCCCGCAGCAACCTGTCCCATTCCTCTCACTCCTCGCACTCCTCGAAGAAGAGCTCCTCTGTGCACTCCATCCCCACAGCCAACCGCATCAACCGCAACAAGAGCAGGGACAAACAAAAGTACGTGGACACCACTTCAAATGTTCCTCCAAGTCATGGTTGTAGCCATTTTGTGTTTGTTCTTTGAAAATGTTTTATTGTGGATAACACTAACAAAGTGAACAGTTTAACAATCAGGGCTATATCTCACTCAAGACAGTTTTTCACATTTTTAATGGAATAACTCCTACTCATTGGGAGAAAAGTGAAACCTTGAGGAGAACCAGAGTGAATAAGAAACCCATTCAGATTAGACAAGCAATAGATCACAGGTCTCCAACCTCTTTTGATGAGAATGGGACAACGGAGAATGGGACAACGGTTAGAAAGTTCACCTTAGAGTTAGTAGCCAAAACGATATTTGAACACAGTTTACCCTTTTTAATTTACTATATTTGCCTGAATGTTTGCAAATTTTTGTAAAAACGCAGAATGCTTTTGGTGAGCTACCTTGAAAGGACTGGAGAGCTTCTGATAGCAACCAAGCTACTGATTGGAGATAGATAGACTGGGCTGATCCCACTGCAGACAGGGCTGAGACTGTTGAGCTAACATCCAGTACTTGTTGGAGCTTATGGATCATGGGGGAAGAGTGAGGGACTTGCCCAGGCAGAATTATCGGGGGTCCACACCTGCCAAGAAGAAGAAACTGTATTTATGTAGCACCTTTGGCAGATAAAATCTCAAAGAGCTTCACATAGTGCATCACAAACAAATACAAAACAAGTAAAATTATAAAAAACAGACACTGGAGGACACAGAGGAAGGTCGTTCCACAATTTTGGAGTTATAGCTTTAACGGACAAGTCTCTGGTTTTAAACCGGGCCTTAGGAACATGAGGAGGTTCTGGTCTAAGAACCGAAGATGGCGACCAGAGGTGTTAGGGCACAGAAGATCAGAGATATAATTAAAATACACACAGCAATGGTCAGATACAAGGACATCCACTACATTCAGACTGCATGTCCAGCCCAAAGGAGAGAACTAGATCCAGAGTGTGGCCTTTGTGAAGACATTGATGAGGTTTATCACGGGGCAGCGAGCAGCCAAAACCACAGCAATAATGCTTACTTTTTATCAATGCTATCCTAACCTTCTCTGTCATTATGTAACAATATTACATTTTCACAGCTGCTGACTGATCAGCTGAAGAATAATGGTTAGTAATCAGTATGAACTTTCTTTCACACTAATCGATTTACAGTTAAGCAACAAATCAGTTTGAAATAATTTTGAAATCTCGATCATCAAATGTAACCCAGTCTCAGAAAGTGAGTAGATTTTCTTTAGTTTTGTGCAATCAATGTCAAATCACCTCTTTTTTAAACAATTTGTTCTGGAATTTTCCTGCATGACTTCAGGATAACATAAAAACAAGGCCATGAACCTCTAGAACAAAAAGAATGATACAAAGTACATTCACTTAACTCTTTTTTGAACCAGTGTTGTTCTCAAATTAATTGGAAACAATAAATGAACCTATGCCCCACATTGCAGATGGGTTTATTACTGTTTTATGAGACTGGATTGTCATTTAAGACCTCTATATCTTTGCATCACTGATCTGCATGAACCCAAGATGGCCGCCTTCCATCACCACATGATTCTTTTCACCTCCTCCACGTGTCATTATGAAAACACTCTGAATATTCACAGCCATGTCTGCCCGTCAGCTCTCATTCTCAGTCTCTCTTTTGTTTATTTTGAAGTGCGTCTTGGATGAGTAGAGTGAGCCAAGGTACGGCGGCTTCTGCATGAACTGCATCAAACCCAGACGTGTCTTTGCTGGAATAACAAAGCCAATAGTTTTGTTTCTATAGAGCATGTTCTAACCTCTGCAGAATGACCAGTTTGATGGTGAATGGAGCTGACATAAGGGCTGTTTAACACAAAGCTGACAGCAACTAATGCAAAGAGATGAAGTTAAAGTCTTTAGTAACAATCGTTTTTTAGGCTACTTAACCTCGCAAATGATTTGGCTTGCTTGTTGTTTATTTTCTGAACGTATTTAGCAGTGCAGTCCAACAAATCTCTGTCATTTTGGGTCATTTTGGTTAGGGATTTATATAATTGAATGTGTAGAACGGTGACAAGATTTCAAAATGAGTGATCTTACAGTATCTTACATGGGAACAGTGTCTGGGTGGGTTTCCCCTCAAGCGGCACAATTGTGGTACTTGGTGTGAATGGATCTCACTGGCCTAAATAAATGATATTCTCGAGATGTTTCGCATTCTGCATTTGACCCACAGCCTTCTGCCTCTGGGACACCTGTCTAGAGCGGTGGGGGGAGCAGTACCTCCAGATTTTGTGCGAGGATCCTGGTCAGGAGTACACTGAGCATGGTTTGAGTTGATGGGAGAAAGCCGCCTAAAAACGAGAACAATGGAATGTATTTAAAACTCTTACAGGAAAACACAGACTTTTACTTTTTGTCCGTTCAATTTCACATTTGACACAGTTCAGTGCAAAAAGTGATCTAGAAATGAGTACAATTCTCTTGAAATACAGTAGCTATGTATTGCGGAGGTAGTGTCTCGTTCTGGCTGCGCATCATCTTGGACTATGGTTGTGTCACTCAACTTGGGTCTATGGGGGAATTCAAGGGGTACCTGACAAATGGACTCAGTGATGAAATGTTTATGAATTTTCCATTTTGTTGAGCAACTCTTTTTAACTCTTCCAACGGTCTTAGGACCATGGAATCTTAACATGTATTTTAATCTTCATATTGCTTCTTTTTGCAAATGTCTGTACCTAACAAAGAAATATATAAAAAGTAGTTTTGCACTTGATTTTAGTAGTGTAAAAAAAGTTAATTATCTGCCAGTGGAACAAGCTATTTTGCATTAAAATTGGGAGCAAAATGTGGAATTCCAAGTGAATTTAGGCGTAGTTTACACAGCAACAGTCTCCAGTAAAACGTAGCAGTCGCGTCCTCTCTGGATCTGCTTTCATACAGAGACTCTGAGGTATCAAAAATAACTCATTTGGTACAATGAAACTGCAGTACATGCATTTGTCCAGCAAACACCACTGTGTGCATATCACACACTTTCGCATGCGCCATGAGTAGAAAGAAGAAGACAGTTTATCACAGTTTCAACTTCCTGTAAACTTTTGGTTGTTGTGTCTCTCTGGGGCGACTCTGGTGCATTCTAAAGGAAAAGTAAATGTAAATTATTTACAGACAGTTATTTGACTAATTATAAACATGAGAACCCAGAAAGCCAAATTATTATCGATCGTGATCGTTTTGCGTAGTTCACAAGAGACAGCGCGTCTGAAAATGGCCATTTTCCGTACTGCCGTTTTGTCGCCGTGTAAACTACGCCTTAGATGTAAAAAGATGAATAAAGGGCATCGTAGGGTCCAACAATATGGAGGCAGGTGCTTAGAATTAGACAGGAGAGAGGATCCGAGGCACTCTGACTTACATAAAAGTCTTTTATTTAGGCACTTCCAAGGTCTTCTTCAGGGCATACAGGTCTAATCTTAATTTAGATGTCTTTTCATTGAGGTAATTTTTCTTAACTACTCAAATCAGGGGCAAATCTACACATTTCAAGAAAATTTCACTTACTTTTAGATCACTTTTTGCATTGTTGAAACTTTTCACCAACTAACTATATTTTATCCATGAAATAACATTATGTTTTTCCAACGTTTGCAGCCCTTCCCTCCACTTACCCACCACCTTTAAGCTACCAACTAATCAACCTTCTTCTTCTGTCCCCCATCCAGAAAAGACATGGTTTACAGATGAGCCCGAGAACCCGCACACGAGGACCACCCCGATCAAAACTTCGAACACCAGTCTCAACCACAGCAGCCAATCCAGATCCAGCAGCATCCTCATTCCACCAATCAGAGAGGCAGAAGACGAGTGCTATTGACGTACGATTCCAGCCGTTTCCCGCCTGCAGACTTTTTGCATTTTTCGGTGAAAGACAATCAAACTAAAGACTCCATGACTTCCTATAATGGAGAGAAGGGACCTATGTATCATTTTTGAACTTTTCTTCTTCGCAATTGTTGCCTTTTAAGCTGTCAATGAACAAGTTGTACGTCCTCGTTACTCTGTATAGGCTGTGTAGTACGTTACCAAAAATGGCGCTAGCGATTCCTTTTGCCATTCAGAGCATATTCACAACATTTGTGACAGTTTAAAGCGGCCAAGAGTCTCGGAACGGGCTCCTGGCTCCAGCCTTATTCTATCTACAGATTGTTCGTTTATACTTGTCTTAGAGATTTTTTGCCTTTGGAGAGTTGTTGTTGTTAAATGTTTTTACGTCAAAGCGGGTTGCGATGTCCAAAAGAAGTAAGACGGTTGGGTTGGAAGTTACAAGGACTGCCCCAGACTAGATTTATTCATGGATTTAAAGCGATATTTTGGTACATTTTAAACTTATGCAGCTTCTTTAATCCATTATAACAAGCTGTGACCCAAATAAAAACAGACTATGTTGGTCAGTCAGTATCGACAGACAGTATCTCCTCACATGTGCTGACAATTCATCCAGTTATGATAAGGCTGACTATCAAAAACTACCAAAACAACAGTGTATTTTAGGCAAAGGCTCGTGACCCCCTGAGAATAGCCCTGTGGCCTACATTTGTGTTTGAGAACCAGTGTTTTTTGCTTGTGCATTAGCCTAAAAGACATGGTAGTCTAGCAGAGCATTTGTTTTATGTTGTAATATCTGCTTAAATCCATTTGAACAAAACTGCATTTCCTCACAAAAGCTCATTTCAAGGATTCACAAAATATACTAACGGGGGAAACATACCTTTTCGCTCTTTACTAGTTTTTCTTCAAATGTAAAATGAAAAAGTTATTTGTATGATTCTATAAAGCAGCAGTTGACTTTGTTTAAGTTCATTTTCTTTGAATATTTGACCATCTAAGTACCATCAGGGCCAGCTCAAGATAAACTTTGGACTAAACCGGGTCTAAAATTGACTGAAATTCAGATTTCTCTGACTTACCCAAATCATGGACAAATGTACAAGAAAATCCACTGATATTGTATCAAGCAAGCATTTTCACCTAACAGGACAAGCTAAGCTACACGCTGTAAATGTTGCATTTTTTATTTGGCTAAACAAACTTCTGACTAGCATGTATTTTATTTATTTGTATCATCTGTAACGGCAGTCAAGAAACCAACACTATCCATTAACTAGCTTAATTTTTAACAGCATATTTACATGAGTCTATGGGTCCAACCACCAAACTCTAGTCACTTTCCTTTGGAGCAGCCCTTGGAACTTATCTTCTGTGTCTGACCAATAGCCACAATATGATAGAGCTGTTCTGTTGACAATCACCCATCCACTCACTGCGAACACACAAGCCAAAACAACACAAAATCGCCATATATTTACAATTTTAACGTTTTCAAAAGCCACGAATCGCACGTAAAGTGGGTGCCCCTTCCTTCTAGTCCTCCGTTGGCTGTAGGCACTCCCCGGCACAGGGTTGTCTCGGAGAACTGCATTGTGGGCAAGTTCTCCATGATCAATCTCAACATCATTTCCAACATAAAACAATCAGCTCTATCATATCTAAAACTATGGCTATGTTTATTCGTTTTAATAATATTTTAACTTCCACAATGACTTTTTGGTGTAATCACTGTGTTGAACATGTGAAAACAATACTATTTTGGTAAGTGGTTACTTTTGGAGTAAAATTAGTGCATTCATGATTTTTTGTTTTGTTTACAATTTTATCCATCAATTTAAAATGGTTTACAATGGCATGGTTATGACTGGCAGGTGTACCTCTATTTCCACCAAAGTTGACTTGCATGGGCTATAGCTAGAATCCAGAGTGATCAAAGGGCTTTGGAAATTAATATATAAAAAATGTCATTGGGTTGAACAGTTTTGGTGATAGAATTTTGTCAAAAAGTCACGATAATTGGTCTAGATCTACTAAACTGTTCATTACAAGTTGAGAGGAGATATAAGCTTTGTTCTGAATGTCATAAGAGTATCTTCTGCAGTTGAATGAATGAATTTGTTTTAACCTCTTAAGCCCTAGGACTTTTTCTCCAAAAATCATATCTTTACATCCTAGGTGTACATGGCTAATCTTGGTGTCCACACATTTGGTAGAGCTTTGGGATGACGGTGGAAGTGAAATGAAAATAAATGATGTTGTTTGACAATAAAATGAGGTTGCCATGAGTTTGAATGAATTTCCGCCTGAAAAAAACACACACATTTTTCCGCAAAAAGGCCTTTTTCCTCCCTGTGATGGAGCAAATAACAACAGAAATGGATAATCCCACATCAGCTGTCACTAATTTGCAACTTTGGAATATTTTTCTGCGTAAAACACGTAGGTCAGTAACTGTATCTGAAAAAAAAGTCCCCATTTTCACGGACTCTAGGTCTTAAGAGGTTAATTTGAATTGTTTGGAAAGTTCAAATTTGGGAACCCCATTAGCATTGATACTACAGTAGACTATTTTTTTCCAGAAGTGTCTTTGCCCAAGGACACAATAACAGTCAAGCAGGGTCAGTAGCTGGGATCATACAACCAATCAACTATTGACATATCATGTAGGGTTGCTTAATATGGCCAACCAATTTGTACGCTTTTATTCTCCTGTTGATCAATCTCAATTTTTGATTTTATTAGATTTTATACAAAAATGTAAAGCATATATATCATGAAGATAGATAAGGCAGAACCTCAGCTCAAACTAAAAATAATAGTATCCAATCCAGCATCATTAAACACACAAATATTCTAGTGTACTCATTGAAAACTAGGTGGTGTTACTGCTAAAGACTGCTGTAAACCTGATAAAGCCTCATGACAATAACATATTGTGTCTAGTTGAGATTGCAACTTTGATGAATTCCCCAGTCCTGTTACATGTTTCCAGAGCTTTTAAGAAAGGCCCAAGTTGAAATTATTGCAAAAAAAAAAAAAAAAAAAGACTAAATTCCTGTTGAAATTGAGCCTTTAGCCCTGTAAAACACTTTGGTGGATAAGGGGCAACCCTGTGTGTGTCAGTGCTGTGCCGGACAGTGCCGAGGCCAACGGAGGACTCCCCTAAACACCCACTTCTGCGAAAAGTGGCTTCAATTTACTCTTTAAATTCTATATATTTCACTATTACCACTGTTTATCTTTATATAAAACCAGTATATTAACTCTGAGATGAGAAGAGATGATTTCCTAATTAAAAGTCTTAATCTATTTTTCATATCAAAATAGAGCATTTATGTATCTAAAGAAATGTATAAATCTTAATGTTAAATTTTTTAGTGTTTTTGTGAGTGGGAAAGGCGTTTTTGGTTGAATTATTTGTGCTCTTTTGGATACAAATCAAATACAGTGCTATATTTCATCCAATAATAAATGAATAACAGTTAAATGTCTGTACAGAGAGGCTTGTACATAACCTGTACATTGTTTCATTTTGTATTTTCACAGATTAAACGCTGATGTATGGTGCTCAGGTGTTGTCCTTTTTATTTATAATATTTTTGTTGGGTCATGTAATGTTTTTTTCTCTCACAATAAAGAAACATTCATATTTATCTACATCAGGAGCTTCCAACCTTTTCTGGACAAAATGACCAAGCAATTTGAAAACCCCCACTGGTTTAATAATATGGATTTATATAGTTTACTTTACAGTTTGACCTTTATTCACAAATAGACTTTTTATTGATCATTTTAATAAATATTATAGGCCTGGGTATTTCCAAAAAAATCTTATAGGTGCACTAACTGGAGGTTTTCATTATGCTCAATATTCTCAGCAATTTATGCCTTTTTTAGCGTTAGTGTGCCTGTTGTGATACGTTCTGATCAATAGGGGTCAAACTAGCATTGATTTAATTTTATCATTTGTGTATCATGACAACAATATATTGCTGATATATTGAGCAAAGACCCAAAATATAGTGTCAATATCTTTCTTGTTAATGTTTTAAAATAATCTTGGATCCCCCACTCAGCGCCTTGTGACCCTGACCCCCACTTTTGGGAACCACTGTTCTCTATTATGGCAGTATACAGCAATATGTTGTCCTCATTTTAAATCTTACAACATGTAAAATCTCAAAAGATTTTCAAATATAGTTCTGATTTTGTGATTCAGGCGAATACAAAACACAGCATGTTGACACCTGGTGCATGTGGTCAGAGCCACACTGTGGAACCTTCGGGGCTATGTGCTTATGTACCAAGAGCTGCTAAACTGTTTCAAAAGACTGAATCTTAAACATACCCACAATATAAAATGATCAGCTGGAACTACACTGCAAAACAAATCTGAACATATGTCACATTTTCTTAAAAGAAGATCATTTGATCTTGATTTAAGTCTGGTGCAAATTCTCAGTCATCCAAGTAGTAGTTCAAAGACAAAAAAGATGAGACAAAAAAGCAACTGGACTCACGTTTTAGGATGCCGACGTTTCACTGTCTATCCGGACAGCTTCCTCAGGTCAGTTGTCTGTGGTTAACACACCCACCTGATACAGACGTGGTGGGCATGGATGGTGCAGTGGATGGTGCAGTTTTTCCTTCTTTTCCTTAAAAGAAGGAAAAAAAACATCTTATTGCTCCTCAAATAAGATTAAATATCTTATTCCACTTACAAAATTATGAAATAAATGTATTTTGCTAGAATAAATAAAATGTTACATTTTCAACATGCAGCAAGACTCTTTTTCATCCTGGCGTATCGTATCCTAGGAGTTGAGCACTGGATCGTTCGCCTTTTTTGTTTCTAACAAAGCTTCTAAACGATGTGCCTGAACTCTGGAACTGCCCCTCCCTCAATATTTTTAAGAACAGAACAATCTATGGAAAACTGACTAAAGGAATATTTTTAATCTAAAGTTTTGACTTTTTTAATATACTGACCCCAACATCAATGCCCTCGAGTTCCAAAGTTCGATGTTACAAAATGCTTGGAAAAAAAAATGTAATCAATCAGTTTTCGTAACGTCCAATATCACAACAGGAGTCATCTCAGAGGTCGGTACAAACACAAAACAAGTCAATCAGACATCAAACAATGAAATGTCAGCCTGGGGTTTCCCACATCCTTAGACCCTCCCCCGCGGCAAGGAACAACTCAAGAAAACCACATGGGACAAAACGGAGAAGCCTCGAGGAGAACCACATTGGGGAAGGGATCCACTCCTATGGACGGATGGGCCAGATGGTTCCCAGGCCGACGAGTCCCGTAGCTGTGTCCAGCCATTATTATTGGCAGATTTGCAGTGTAGACAAAGCTACATTTGCAACAGGTTATCTTTGTAAACGTCCACACATTTTGAAGAAGAATTATTGCCTTTAAACCTTGACTCATGTTTCTAGAATTAAATTTGCTGCAATGACGACTCCCCTTTCCACCATTTCACTCATTCAGCACATTCACAACAAAGGCAGCTTCACTCCAAATAAACACTAATGATTTACCAAAGCGAGCCTCTTCTTTAGGCGGCGACTCGACAGATCAATACAACACAATGTCCCGCTGATTAGGACGTCCCCCCTCGTCCCGACACACAGTCAATAACACACCTCCCACCTCCTCCTCCTCCTCCTCCTCCTCTCTCTCCCCTGTCCCTAAAAACAGCATATCTATCCTGGCTAACGATCCCCTCGCTGGCTGTTGGGAGCCTCAGGACGCTCTTTCTAATGCAGCGGAGGGAAACTGACCTTGGATTTGTTTGTTTGAGGTAAATTGGCAGAAACAGATAAATCCATAGCTTTGGGGCCATTAACGCAATTAAACAACAAGGAAACCAGGGCCGCGCTGTGTTGAAAGTGGGTCAGTCACCAACGTTGATAACATGCATCTGGCTTTACACTGTGGATTTACTCCTTTAAGGTCAAGGTTGTGTCAATTTTATTACAAGCGGCTAACCAAGTCAACAACTGTCCAGCTGTATTGATTCATCAACCTTTGGCGATTTGTTTACCTGGATGTTTGAACATTCCCCTTTAATTGTATTAATATGAACATTACAAACAACATAAGTGGAATTTTTGCATGTACAAAGTCACTGACATCTAGTTTCTGTTTAAATGGGTAATTTCTTTTCCCCGTAGAGAGATTTCACCTCTTCATTTGTCCAATCCATCAATTACAACCCGGCACAAGACTATTGTGCATGTTTTAGGTTGATGGGTGAAACAGGAACCCTCTTTATTTCAAACAATCAGTAAAGAAAAACATAAGTTAAAAGATATACAGTATGAATATGAAAGGAAATACAAGAGAAAGTTCCAATAATACATGTTCGAAAGAGAGTTGTAAGAAGATAAACTTATTTGATCCTACCCCCCATTTTCATACTTTATCATCAGAATCAGAATCAGAATCATTTATTAATGGCCACACAACAGAGTTGGTGGAATTTGTTTCTGGTACAGCTCATCATGCTCACATCTGTGTCAGCTACAAACAGAAAGGTCACATGTATAAATACAGTACAGTACAAACAGGTTACATTAGTGCAATGATTGGTTTAGAGTCGTATGGCTATGGGGAAAAAACTGTTTTTGAATCTGACTGATTTGGCTGATATGGACCTGTAGCGCCCCCCAGAGGCCTGAGTGTGAACAGATATGGACCTGTAGCGCCTCCCAGAGGCCTGAGTGTGAACAGATATGGACCTGTAGCGCCTCCCAGAGGCCTGAGTGTGAACAGATATGGACCTGTAGCGCCTCCCAGAGGCCTGAGTGTGAACAGATATGGACCTGTAGCGCCTCCCAGAGGCCTGAGTGTGAACAGATATGGACCTGTAGCGCCTCCCAGAGGCCTGAGTGTGAACAGATATGGACCTGTAGCGCCTCCCAGAGGCCTGAGTGTGAACAGATATGGACCTGTAGCGCCTTCCAGAGGCCTGAGTGTGAACAGATATGGACCTGTAGCGCCTCCCAGAGG
>OMNZ01026538.1:0-14144 GCA_900303255.1 Lesueurigobius sanzi | reverse complement strand
GATTTCTACTCCAATGGAAAAGGTAGGCTAGGCTAACAATTGTTAGTAAACTGAAGCTAACGCTAGCTGTTGTAATCTTGCGTCATTTCTTCAAACACTTTCAATTTTGTGCAATCTCTGCACATGTTGTTTGTTCTGTCTCTGTCTTCTGTCATGTGAGAGGTGTGTGGCGTTGTTGTGTAGCTACTGTGTGGGAGGAGAAGTGCCCATTTCTGCTTCTGTAGTTGAAAGTTAGCAGTTAGCACGCAGTTTAGCAGTGATGTAACAGGATCAGGCCTTGCCCCGCAATCTGCTACCGCTACTATAAATAAGGCCGTATTTATTTATTTATGTATTTTTGCTTATTTTATTCAAAAATCGAATCGAAATCGTTCAATATGGGGAAAATAATCGAGATTATTTTTTTTATTTTTGATGTTTATATTGAGGACCACTCTTTTTAGTATAGCCTACTTTGGCAGTTCTGTTATTTATGTATACATTTGGACCATTGAACCCTTTTGTTCTTCTTCATGTCTCTGTATCTTTAATTAGTAGAACATACTACACTCCTTATTGTAAAGATTATGCCATTTATTTGTTTCCAGGTGAAAGTTTAAGTTAAGAGAGCAAAGTGGACTACAATCTGATAAGAGAAAATATTTGCTTTTACCTGTAGTGTCTCCCTTTAATTGTGCAACTTAAAAACTTGATATTAGTGCGTATTTGACCTTTTAGTAAAGGGGCCGTGCTAAACATCCATACAGCCACTGGAAACTAAAAGGTCAATGATGCTCTAACATTAAGTTGTTGTTGGTTTCCTCTTAAAAAGTTGCATAATGCACAGTACTGACCACGTCTGGTTGTATCTACAGGGGTGGGCACCTCTGGTGGGTGCCTCACGATTCAATACGATCTGCATAATCTCACAATTTCCCAGAGAATGTGATAATCGATATATTGCATGTAATAGGAGGCGATATATCACATTTTTAAGAGATTTTTAAAATCTTTTTCAACATTTTTACTTAATAAACAACTACACGTGCCATATTTGTTCATGATTTATATTTGTTTACATTTGCATTGTTCATTTTTTTTTTCTTAAGTGACTATAGTGACAGATCCTTCATTTACATTTAACTACACAACCATGAACCTGTTTCCAAGTTAATTTTATTCATAATTATAAACTCTATCCTTAAAGGGACTCAACAAAGGTTGTCCATTTTCATACTCGTGACTGCCACCTCTGGCCATCCGCGTAACTGCAGTCTCCATGTTGAGCTGGTGAATGACTGCTGCCTCGGCCGAACACGCAACTTTAGAGTGACAGTGCAGGCTTATAGCAGCAATTGAGTGGGACAGGTGTGGGCTCACAGTACAGCGCGGGACATTGCTGGAGCATGTAGGGGGTGGAAAATATATTATTTTTTAAATTTTAACTTCCGTAGAGTCCCTTAAAAAGTTATTTATTTGTGTGACAGTGTTTTGTCCAAGTTCTTTGGTAGTGCTGCCCCCTACTGTCCTGACTGTGTTATTGGTCATTGCTGGCCTCTATTTACTGTGAAAGCACTACAGCCTCATTAATATTCACAACATTGTTAATTAATATGCTTGACATCATCAAAACTATTGATATTAGCATGAAGGTATCTCGGTATATCGCGATATATCAGAAAATTGATATATTGACACACCCGGAGCTGTAACCAAAAATACATTGGAAATTCACACATTGTTCTGTCTTAAGCTTCATGAGCACAAACTGTGTACAAACTGTGTACAAGACCAGCATGAACATATGATAGTGTTGGATAGTGCTGGATGTTGAAAGCTGTCTCTTCTCCCGGGGTCATGACCTCTCTCTCCCCTGCGCCCTCTCTGTGGCTGTCAGTGTGGAGGGGCCCCATCAGTCTCACCTGCTCACATCTGCTGCTCCTCTGACGGCCCCTCCTCTGCTGGGGGTTTATGGGGACATCTTTTTTTCTTTTAACCATTTTTACTTTTACCCAAATGCCGTTTCAGAGTCAATTTTACAACAAAGTCTAAATGTTGCAACCTCGGGCAGTAAAGGAAAGGAAAATACAGCACAAAAACCATCAAAGCTATAATGTGAGTAAGTTTTAATGCAAAACTAAAGCCTGGTTCACACGGCAGGATCATTAGGCCGATGTGTGGTGTGTTACTGCTATAGTCTCCTCAGAGGGACGTTGCGACCGTTCCGATCACAAGCATCTTCAGTCCTGCAGAGTCTCCATCAGTGACAGGTCTAACTGACTGAAGAATAGTTCATCCACCAGGCTGTCAGTAAGCTGAACTCTCCTCTCTCTGCTGCCCCTATTGTGGCCAGATGTGTTACTATTGTCTTTTTATTTATCACTGATATGAATACTGAGTAAGTATTATGCTTTATGTGTAGTAGAACCTACAATAAAGATGATTGAACTGAATTGAATCTCTGCTCACATGAAGGTGAAGTAACAGTCTTGACTTCCTACGGCTCCTGACCTTTCACCTCAGTGTGGGCGGGGCTCTTGTTCCTGCCCCGTGTTCACCAGGCGCTGCTGCTTGTACCCACCCACACAGAGCGCTCCAGAGTGGGCAGCCAGCGCGCCTTGAGTCCATCAGTCTCCATCAGTCAGTCTGACAGATGGAGACATGTTCTGGGGATGTGGCTCTGAAATAAAGTCTCCTGTCCCATCCTGGGATGGGGCTAGGCCTCAGGCCAGACCCTGCAGGTGAATAAGGCAAAAATGTTAATTGAGTCATATCAATTTGAAATTTTGCTGAATATTACTGACATAAATATGAAGGTTTAAATGATTGGTTTTATTCTTTTTTAATATATATATTAGTTACGACCATAGGCATATTGTGCACTGATGAGTGTGTGCATGAGTCATTTTGAAGAATTAATTGCCTTTTAAGATTTATTGAATTTGTTTTGTTTTGGAATACACCGCTGGACTTAAAATTACATTGTACTTGTTGCAATGACAATAAAAATGATTCATTCATTCAAAGATGTGTTAAGTGCATGACTGGAAAGTTTGGAGTCTGCAGGAGCTAAAGTTGAGATGTTGACCACAACGTGAGTAAAATGAAGTACCAATATTTCATATAGTTCTGTGGAGAACCATTGAATCAGTGAATAATTACACTCCTTATAGTAAAGATTAGGCTATTTATTTGTTTCCAGGTAAAAGTTTATATGTTGAGAAAGAAAATTGGCCCAAAATTGAGTTTTGTGTCATTCAAAAATGAGTTTACCCTGCAGTGTCTCCCATTAAATGTATGTTTTATTTTGTTGAAATATTCATTTTTTTATCCATCCATCTATCCATCGCTTATCCGTTGGCTGGTCGCGGGGGCAGCAGTCCTAGCTGCCGGGATCACACTGCACCAGTCCCTTATGGCTCCTCCTGCAGGTGGAGGGTCCACGGGAGGACAGCCTCACGATGCTCCTTCACCTCTGGGCGCCGTAACCGACCTTGATGGTCTCATCATAAGGAGCTTCTGAGCCGCTCATGGTCTGACCCATCACCTAGAACCTGTTTGCCATGAGAGACCCTACTGTGACCATAATGCCCCAGACACAGAGCTCCTAGGATCATTCGGGTGCTCAAACCCCTCCACCACGATAAGGAGGGTTGTTCATTTGGGTCTACTAAAAAATCCCTCAGAAAAATATTTCCAAAACTATTCTTCAGCACAAGCCAACAAGTGTTTGTTGTCTGTAGGTTAGGGTTCTTGAAGGGCAGATGTTGCAAAAAAAAGAATGAAAAACTAATTTTGAGAGAATGCATTTTAAAGTTTTTTAATGAATGTAGCATCAACTGAAGATTTTTGCAGTTGGAGTCTTCCAAAATGGATATGACCATATTTGGGTCATGTAGTAAGGAAGCTAAAACCAAAGCATTATAGTAATTGAAGTGCAGTATTTGCTGTAGAAAATACTTACTCTACAGGATTCATATCAGTTTGAATAAATGTTGTGAATGATAACTTGGTGAACGTGTGAATTTGCCACATCCTTCCATTGTTAAGTCCCTTAGTCAGACCTCACAGTTGTTCCCACATTGTCCCGTCTCCCCTCTGATTGCACGGTTACCGCGGCGACGCTGGACTTCCTGGTTTTGTCCTGGTAGGGGCGGGGCCTGGGGCAGCGAGCAGAAGGCCTCCCGTCGGGGCTAACCTCATTTCTATAACTGATCTGAGCGCTCAATTCAATTAGCACTGGCAAACTGAGGCGGGAGGGGAGCCAACATCAGAAATCTATGCAGGGGCCCCTCCGCGGACTGTGTGTGTGTGACCGAGGGGCCCATCATCCACGCAACCTGGGGCCGATAGATAAACAGCACAGGTCAATGTGGTTTGGTCAATGGAGACATCAATGTGGGTTTAGAATCCTTTGTCTGTGCTTTGGTTCATGTTTTTTACATGTGAAATTGAATTATTTATTGATAAACTGTTTATTTATATATAATTTTGTTTGCTTTATTGTCTTTCAGCAGGAAGTGAAATTCAATGTGAGACACTGCAAGTAAATAGGTACATTTTGAAATCAATTTGACACTTTTGCTGTAAGAAAGTAAGAGAAAGAAAATGTGATGCAAGTTTTCATAAGTTTTCAAATAATGGATCGAGCCTGTTTTAAATGTATGGCTTCATTTCGACGATATATTAGTTGCAAAGATGTGTTCAAATGAGATTGTGGAAATGTTTTTGAATAATCTAGTTATTAATGAATAAATCTGTTTAAAATGTCTAATTTCGGCTTGTTTTTTGGGGTTCAAAACTCAAAAACTAAAAGCTAGGAATTATGTATAGAAAAATCCCTCTGAAAAAACTGAACAATATTGTTAAGTACAAGACTTTATTTTAGGAGGGTTTAATGGAGCAGCGGTGGCTCAGATGGTAGAGCAGGTTGTCCCATGAGCAGAAGATTGGTTCCAGTCCAGTGGTTCTCTACCTTTTTTATTTGCGACCCCCATAACATAGTCTTTCATTCAAACTACATAGAAAATATGTCTTCAATATGACCTACTGAAAATGATCTAGCAACAGGTTGAGAACCACTGCTACAGGCAACAGCCGGTGTGACTGTAGTGAGAGTGAGTGGTTGGTGATGGTCGGAGGTGACCGTGCGCTGCAAGATGTATTCCCGCGAGATTTGTGATTTCACAAACTTGGGAAAATACATCTTGTAAGAGTCCAATCCCTTACGCTCAGCTCGACTCAGATATATGAGGGACCAATGAGGTGCCTGCACTGGGGTTTAAGGCGGGACATGTTGGTATGACGTCTCACCAAACACCAAAGAATAACAAACATAGCTACGTGTAACTTCTTACTTTTTGATGCTGCAATTGACTGTTTTAGGTGAAATGCTACTATTTCTGCTTTAAAAAGGGAGCAAAGAGACGTTTGTGCTTTTCCCCCGACTGGATTTGGTAAAAGTACGGTAGGCGGGTACTAGCGGACATTTCACCCAATTATCTTGAAGTATTGCTGTAACGGTCCCTCCCTTTCATGAGTGGATTGAACGAGAACCATCCCAGATTGATAATGTGTAGATGCAAATCAGAGTGTTACGCATATCACTCTGGCACATGCCAGGTTGGGTCAGAGGGGCCAATGGTGCAGATTGGCACCCTCACTTTCTTCAGAGTGCCCCAGGGCAGCTATGGCTACAATGGGCGGCACAATAGCGAACCCTGGACCAGCTTGAAGGTCCCGGGTTCGATCCCCGGGCCAGGACAGGGCCTTTCTGTGTGGAGTTTGCATGTCCTCGTGTCTGGTTTCCCCTACCACTAAAAACATGTAGAATAGATCAGGATGAATGAGAGTGTGTTTGTGTGTACAATTGTGGGACAACGGATGCACATTAGCCCATGGCTACAATCTGGAGTGGTGTGTTTACATGCATGTGTCTCATGTGTGTTCGACATGCACTGTCCCAACCAAATAAACAAAACAATCGTAGCTTACCACCATTGAGTACGGAGGGTTTTAAAACAGGAAAGTCCCACTGAGATTAAGAATCTCTTTTTCAGGGGAGTCCTGGCCCCAGAGGGGATCCTAATGTACATGTTTTTAGTGGTAGGGGAAACCGGACCCGGAGGAAACCTGCAGACACGGGGAACATGCAAAACGCACAGAAAGGCCCCGTTTGGGCCCAGGAGGCACGAGGACTAACCACTGAGCCACGTGCTGCTGCCCGAGTGAATGAATAATGCAGCACTTTGAGAAACCTGCAGAAAGCTGCAAAGTTATTCCTCTCATTTCCTCTGCATTTCTCTTCCATTGACCATAAGTTGAAGGGCTCTAACTCATGGACCAGGAGTATAGGCATCATGAGGCCCAGGTGGATCCAGGCCTCACACCCTCTGGCCCCAGATGATTGTGACAGATATATTTTTAGTAGGCCATACACTCCAAAAATGCTGAAGTTTTGTTTGATGACTATATGGTGTACAAAACTACAGCATTAGAATGGATTTATTAACATGATAAATTAAGTCTCATTTTATACGTTAAATGGATTTCTAATTTCTGATGTTGCAAAACAAAGAATGTTATGGTCGAAATAAGCTTATTCCCTTCCGGACATGTATTTCTCCCCCCTCAATGTCATGATGAAACTTCATTAAACTGAAACTGAAAACTATATCTACATCATGACCTCTTTCATTTATCTTTATACTTTTGGGGGTTTTAGAGCCAAGTTCAAATGTAAGGTTTTACTTATGGTTTTAATACAGTTGCATTTTTTTCCCCCTGTATACATTCTTATTTTGCCTTGTTTTAAGGGGTTAAAAAAAATAATAATAATATGCTATAATAGGCTATTATTATACTGATAAATCCCTCTGAACACTGGAAATGATTTGAGTCTTTAGTGGGAGGCTGTTGAGGCCACAGTGAGAGCTCCTTTCTATTCGCCATTGGATTGTTCAACTCTTCAGCGAGGAGGGACAGGGAGGGAACAAATCACTTTACATACATGTTGTACTTCCTCGTAGGAATGTACTGTATTTTAGTTTGAATAAGTTAGTTTCACAGTTTGTTTTTTAATTAATTGTGTCTTTTATGGCTCCTTCTGGACATGAATCTGTAGGAGCTAAAGTGGCGATAGTTGGATGAGAGAGTAAAATAGACTTTGTTCGATTGTTACAATTCTCCAAATAGATCTATATGTTGACTAATGTTGAGGTGAATAGGGAATAAATGTAAATTGAGTGATATCAATTTGAAACTTTTGCTGTAGATCAGTGACATGAATATGAGAAAAAAAAATGTATTACAAGTGTTCTGTCGTTTTACACTTTCATATTAAAATAAGGCATTTTATGTATAACAATGTACAAAATTGTCTATATTTTTGGTGACGAAATGTAAATAATGGATAGAGCAAGGTTTAAATGTATAATTTTATTTTGTTGACATATTAGTTACAAAGATTTACTCAGAGGGGACTTTTGATATATTATTTACTTTGAATAAACTCGTTTTTTTGGGTTCAAAACTCAATAAATCAGGCCAGGTATTAAATAGTGAAAAACCCATCTGAACTAAGCCTGGCCTTAGTCATCCATAAACGCCGGTCAATGATCATTTCCCTACATGTTACATGAGGGTATGGTAAGACCAGGCTACCTCTGAACAAACCTTCAAAATATTCAGTAAGTCCAAGACTGTAAAGTTTGGAGTCTGTAGGAGCTGCTAAAGTGGAGATGTTGTCGCCGCAATGTGAGAAAAGTTCATTTTGAGAAAATACTCATTGAAGTTACAATTCCCCATATACAGTAGTTCTATGGAAAGTGTTGAACCAGTGCAATAATCTCTTACATTATTGTAAAGATGAGGTGATTTATTTGTTTCCAGGGCCTGTAGTGTCTCCCCTTCAGCCACTTTTGGGGGGAGATTAGGTCATGTTTTTGTTTCTGTTAAGAGAGGAAATTGGCACAAAACCTGGGGAAAAAAAGAAAACGAAATGGATTGATATCTATATAGAACTTTTGATGTGGGGAAATATTAAAAGGTTGGCTATTTTCAGCAAGTTTCAGTCATTTTGTGTTTTCATATAACATATAGTTTTTAAAATGGCCAAAATTGTCTATATTTTGAGCAAGGGAATCTAAATAATGATAGAACCAAGTTTAAATATGGTTTTATTTTGTTGAGATAGTTATAAAGATTTATTCATATTAGATTTTGTTTAGTTTTTTAGCCATTAGTGAAGACATTTGGAAAAAAAAAAAAAAAAAAAAAAATCTAATTTCGGGCTTCTTTTTTGGGGTGAAAACTCAATAAATCAGGCTAAGAGTTAACTATTGAAAACTCCCTCACTTCTAAACCTTCTAAATATTATTAATAACAGCTAGAAAGTTTGATGGCAGCGTGTGAAGTGGAGAGTGAAATAAAAACCCATTTTGAGAGCGTGGCCTTAAAGTTTACATATGTCTGTGTAATTCTTTGGAGAAACGTTGAATCAGTGCAATAATGAACAACAATCAGCCTCGATATGAGAAGTCCCTCTCTTCATTAGCGTGTTCCCAGTGTGTCCCCGGTTCTGGAGAGGCATTCCCCCCCTGCAGCAGCTGAGCTCTGACTGCTCTTTGTGCGGAGGGAGGCTGGGCAGCAGGCCGCTGTCTGTGCCCCCTCTCCCGGCTCTGACACGGTGCTGCCCGGCCCAGATTGATGGGCCCGTTTGATTGAAGTCTCTTTGTCGCGCTAATGTCACGGCCTGTGATGGATGAGGCGCGTGCGCGTACAGTGAGGCTCGCGCACAAACGGCCGTCCCTATAGGAGACCCCCTCGTGCACAGACCGGAGACCTCCTGGGCGACCTGCAAGTCACGTGAGCGAGCAGAGGTAAGAAAAGAGCCCAAAGCTCCAGCAGCACCGTCTGAAAACTAGGATCATACTGGGACTAGACCAGGATCACACCCGGACTCAACCAGGCCTGAACCAGGACTAAACCAGGGTCATTCCAGCAGTGAACCAGCACTAAATCAGGGCTAAAGCAGGTTTAAACCAGGTCTAAAGCAGCACTGAACCAGGACTTCAGCGGACCTCTGATGGAGCGGCCTGGACAGTGCTGACACGGCGCACCTCTCGCGTTGTTTCCCGCTGTCAGAGGAGCAGACAGGTTGAGAGTTATTGACACCGTGGCCTTGTTACGCACACCCACGCACACACACGCCTGAGGAGCAGAGAGCAGAGCAGCTCTCAGCCTGATTTATGAGATCTGTGAGATTTATGATCTGTGGACAGTGCAGCGGAGGTCTGTGACTTTATTCATTTATATGTGATCTTTGGACGTCTCTGATTTACGCACACTGTTGGATTTGGAGTTTGGCTCTGACGCATGGACACATCCAACATGAACTCTTTCGTGGAGTACTCATACCACCAGCCGCACGTGCACCAGCAGCACTCAGACCAGGGCTTCTCTGTGGCCCCGGGCTCCTTCCACACGGGCCCCGGTCCACAGTGCTCCTCCTCCCGGGCAGACAGTGGTGCGTACAGCGGAGAGCGGCTGTACCAGGAGCCGCTGACGCACCACCCGCACGAGCATCAGAACCACGGCTACCAGCACGTGCACCCGCAACACAGCGCGCACACTCAGCAGAGCGCGCCCCCGCAGCACAGTGCACAGAGCGGACTGTATGGGCCTGGGGCCGGCTATAGTTCAGACTATAACCCGCAGTACTTCCTGGAGGAGCCCGTAGGAACCTCGTACTTCCAGCAGCCCTTCCCCTCAGCCCCCAACACCGGCCCAAGCTACGGAGCCCTGCCCGGGGCCTACTGCGGGCCTGCGACAGGACAGTACCCGCAGCAGCAGCAGCCTCTGCCCGGGCAGTACCTGCTCCAGGCCGGGGCCTACGGAGAACTACCACTGAGCCAGGAGAGAGAGAGGCCCGAGGAGGAACCTTCCCCGCAGGGACACACGTTTGACTGGATGAAGGTGAAGAGGAACCCTCCCAAAACAGGTCAGTCTCCCACGCGCTGTCTCCGCCACAGTGTGGGTCTATTGAGGAGTCATTTATCTGTGTCACAGCCCAGGTCATCCCGCGGCCACTGGCCCTGGGCCCCGGGCTGACAGAGTGTTCTATATCAGACACTATGGCCTCAGTCAGGGGTTTATTTTGGCCTGTATTAGCTCCTGTGTCATCACTGCAGTGGAGCCAGAGCCAGAGCTGTAAATGAAGAGCGGCCTGGGCTCTGTCTGTGACTGAGCGGCTTTATTTTTACACTTCACATTTCAACAGCGTGATTAACACACTGTGTGGAGGAGAAAACACTTACCCAGCACATAAACAACATACACTTAGAAGGCACACACAAAGCATTCAAATAACTCATGCATCTTTCACAAATATGTTTTGTTTTAATTAAGAAGAGTAGGCTAACACATTGGTTCTGGCCGTGCGCACCAGTGTGTTCTAAAGCGGCGGTACGCAGTGTCCCGCACCTGCTCAGACTTATTCCTCATTTATTTTATTATGTACAGTATGATTAATTATTTAAACTGTTACAGCCTAATAGGCTATAATAGTATGTGCGTAAAACAATGGCACAGTGTATGAATAACGAACATCGGGCCTTTTCCACGAGCGCGTGCTGCTTCTACAACAGTCGGCCACATGATATTAAGGCCACATCTGTAGATTTAAGTATAAAGCCGTCTGAAACACTGATCTCTTGTTGTGTCCAGTGAAAGTGGCGGACTACGGCCTAGCGGGAGCCCAGAACGTGATCCGCACTAACTTCAGCACGCGGCAGCTGACGGAGCTGGAGAAGGAGTTCCACTTCAGTAAGTACCTGACGCGCGCGCGCCGCGTGGAGATCGCTGCCACGCTGGAGCTGAACGAGACCCAGGTGAAGATCTGGTTCCAGAACCGGCGCATGAAGCAGAAGAAGCGTGAGCGCGAAGGGACGTCCTCCTCGCGCTCTCCGGCCTCCGGTGGAGGAAAAGACCCGGATGACTCCAACTCGGACCATTCCTCTGCGTCCACGTCTCCAGGCGCATCCCCGAGCTCCTCCGAGACATAGCACTGAACTACTCTATTTTATTTTAAAATATACTACTGAGACGACCTGTGTGGGACATACTCCAGACTCACGGGGAGGACAAACAGGGCACGTGTTAAATAATGTGCTCACTCTGATCCCAGGCCCAGGACGCACACCGACGCAGTAGCATAAGAATGCCCAAACCTTTCATCAGCAGCAACAATGGGAAAATAACTGTTTTAAAACAGGATCAAATAAATGAAAAAAACCTGCTAATGGATGTAGCACATTTTGATAAGATTAAAATTTTAAAAAGGCTCTATTTCAATTTCCAGTTACTTGTTTTTAGTGAAATTAACTGATTTCTGGAGCTCAAAATTGTTTGTTTTCCAGATCAAATCTAGCCTTTAATTTATAAACTATTCCTAATCACAAGTATTTGGTCCAATAAGAATCTCCTTGTGCAGTAATTCTCCTAAATTAAGAACATATTTGACCGAAAATAAGACATTCTATTTGTCAAAAAATGGATTACCTTAAAATAATCCTTTAAGGTATAACTAAAATACGATATTAGGACAGAAAGCCAAATTTGAAATATCCCTTCTTTCTATTGGTCAAATATGACTTATTGATATTCTGCCGCTGGATTCCTTTGTTCAAACACTTGGGGCCCGTTCAGGAGGAAGCCTGAGGGCCAACAACATCTGATCAGGGGGTCACACTCTTGTCCCGCGGGCCTCGCTTTGGACTCCTCCTGCTACGAGCCCGTTCACACGCTGCACTTTGTCCCACACACAAGGACAGTATTATGGGATGGAGAGCAGCCTTAGAGCCACAGTGTCTTAAGCGACGGGTGAATGTGACATGTATTTGTGATTTGTGGAGGCCAGGGCTGGTTGTCACGCGGGTTGGTTGTCACGGTTGATTATTATAGCCACACTAGAGGTAGGCGCTGGTATAATATGAGTCTTGTCATTCTTCTTCTCTTGCAATAATCATTTGTTTAGCTTTGATTTGACACATGTTTAGCTAATATGCTAAAGTCATGTGTTAGCTAGCTTACATTGTTTGTAAAGTTGGGGATGGTTGTCTCATGGACGCAGGGGTTGGTCGTCACATGGGGCCAAAATGATAGGGACATTTTGCCGTTGCGTGGAATGTACCTTTTGTATCCATATTTATGTTAACATTAGATCTTTTAGAACAGTGTTTCCCAACCAGGGGTACAGGGACCCTTGGGGGTACGCGAGAGCTTAGAAGGGGGTACTTGGAATCATTTCAGATACAAAATAAGATGCAACTGAATTATATTTTTGATAATTATGCGCAAAGAAAAGACATTTTAAACATTTAACTGTAAAGAGGGAGAGTTTGAGAATATTTAGTAGCCTTTTTACCGATGAATAGGAGTTTTAGTCATTCACTTTCGAACTAATCGTCGAAAACATCGAGGCAGGGGATACTTGGAGTGTAACTTAAAGGTCCAAGGGGTACACAAGACAAAAAAGTTTGGGAACTACTGTTTTAGAAGACCTATTTTTGGCCATTGAGTGAACCTACATTTTACAGCTTATTACAGACCAGTGGTTCTCATCTGACAAAGTACAGGGACCCACCTTCAACCTATTAAGACAAGTCACAACCCCCAAAAATATTATTTTCAACTTTTACTAAATAATTTGCAGTTGGGTAATTTTTATTGTACATATTTCGTATCAAAATGTAGTATTTCTTTGCAGAAGTTTTGTTGATTTAAGCACTGGTTATAATTCTTCCTATCACTGATTATAGGAAGAATAAGGGGGTTTGACAAAGCCCCAGGACCCACTGAAAATGGTCACTTCTTTGTTTTGTACGGCTAAACATTCAGGAGTCACTTAGACAGAACACTCTTTTTATTTGAAGAAACAAAAAAGTGACGTGTTTTTCTAAATTAATTGACACCAAAAGCTCCTTAATAATAATAATATGACAACCAACCCCACACACGAGCCGTATTGTCACAGTGGATTGATGATAACTATTTATTGCAAGACGTGGTGCCTGCTTCAAGTCAAGGTTTTAATCTTCTTTAAATGTCTGTGTGACTTCTGTCGATGAGCAATGAACTCTGGGGCAAAAAGTGTGTGACAACCAGCCCCGGTATTTCCTATTTGTGATTTGTGCGTACTTCTGTCTGTATTTCTGCTGACAAGGACTTTTTAAGACTCAGGGTCGACCCTCTGAGGCGTGGTTACACCTGGTTTCCACGGCGACAGATGTGACGATGTATTTTTGATAATTTTGGATTGTTCGGGAGTGAAGAGCAGGCTGGCTGAGTTTTATTAGTTCCACTGCCTTACGATATGAGCCACTGGATGTTTTGTCTACCTCAAATAAAGTTTATTATTATATGAAAGATGCAATGTAATGTTTTGTTTTTAATCACATAAAAGTGTTGTTATCAAAAACTGGACTTACAACCTGATGCAATTCTGTTTTTTATCCATTAAAAAAGTATAAAAGAGAAAAGAAACAATACGGATTGACCCGGAAGTGACCCTGTTGTCATGTCAACAAGTAAACGTTAGACGAGCCAAGCAAAACGGAGGCGCTGAGAGAAGGTTTGGAAGAGTTTGGTGTAAAGATTTGGAGGACGCTGTGTCAGAGCGATTGGATTAAAAGAGAAAGACTGAAGCAGTTTGGTGAGACAGGCTAATGAGTCACATGACAGAAACATAACATCACATGATACAGACATGAGTTACATGTCTCTGAGGCCAATCAAAGCTGACACAAACAAATCAAGCCTAAAGACTGGCCTAAAAGGATAGTTGCCATCTTTCAGTCTTTTCTGATCCTGATTTTTACAGACTTTTTTTTACATTTCCAGAACAAAGTCAGTATAGTCAGTAGTAAATGCCCATAAAAATAGTTCAAATAGTTTGTAATTCTTATCTGATGTGAATAGGGCCATTTCTTTGTTTCCATGTGAAGGTTTATATGTAGGGAGAGAGAAAACTGACCCAAAACCTGAAAATGCCTTAAAGCCTTAAAGAGATAAGACAGTTCTTTATTGATCTCACAATGGAGAAATTCACTTGTTACAACAGTTCTTAGGACAGGATCACACAGGGGGGTGCAGAAAGTCAGGAAATG
>OMNZ01026537.1:36452-50247 GCA_900303255.1 Lesueurigobius sanzi | reverse complement strand
GACCAAGAGAGAGGGAAGGAAGGAAGGAAGGAAGGAAGGAGAGAGTGAGAGACCAAGAGAGGGAGGAGAGAGAAGGGGGAGTGAGAGGCATCGAGGGGTGGGGGGGGGGGGGGGGGGGGGGGGGGGGGGGGGGGGGGGGGGGGGACAAGAACGCTTCGGAGTTGGCTGTACATCGTTTGTCACGGCTAGGATTTGCATTTCCAGCGGCGGGGCACAGGGAATCAGGGGTGAAGGATGTGGCTGGAATAATCGCTGACTTGAATATATAAGCAGCATTAGGAGGAACGGGAGAATGCAAATGCTTTGTTAAGGATTGGTGAAGCTGATATGAGAGGCCCGCTATAAGTCAGAGGTGTCCAAAGTGTTGCCTTTTCGAAAATATCTAACAATTGCCACTGACTGTTGGTAATTCTCAATGTTTTGTGAAAGGTTAACCAGTTTGAATAGGTTAAAATCAGTGGGCCTTTTGTCTAAAATCATTGTTGTTCGCTGGTGTTTTTTTTTTTTATTGGGTTCTGGCTTGTCATGATAGGTTGAAGGTTGGCCACACTGCTTTATTTCTTTAGTATGCCCATTCAGTGCAAAGAAATGTACAATAGGCAATTACCAATGAAGATTTTAAAGGTATTCACTTATATCTGGTCACATCGTCAATAGATTAGACCATTAACACAGAATGCTTAAAGTTGATCAACAAATTTAACAAAGACAACAGTACGTGACCTACTTTCTTGCATATTTAAACAGATTGGGAAATTCCCGATTAGGATTCCCTGCGACGAGCTAAATCCCTTTATTGCTGGCCACCATCCCAATCTGGTAATGACCATCATGAGGCCCCTCCCCCTGTGATCAGCGTGCCAAATCTCTGCTGCGGTTTTAAATATAGACCCTTGGGGAGCATATTGATCCATGTGTCCATAAACACTGGCGCGAAAGCCCTCACAAGCTGTTCACGGTGTGTGTGTATGTGCTGAAAGCGACATGGGAGGCTGCTTTGTCCCCACCAAAACATTATTCCTACAGCCATAAAAGTGCCACAAGACCTTACCCGCCCCCCCCAGACCCCATACCATGACTTTCAAGCGCCTATATGCTCCTTTGTTTGACTTGTACTTGCTGGATGTGCAAAGTGGATCCCTTTGGTGGTATAATCGCTCTCCTGCTGAGCTAGCTTTCTGCCAGAGCCCGAGAGCCCTTTTTGCCCCCGCACCCCCCCAACCTTTAATCGTATATGCGTACAACGGTTAACCCCATCAGTCTTTTCTCTTCTGCTTTTAACTCAAACATCTCCCGCTCCTGCCTGTCCGCCGAGAATTATATGCTATACTCCATCATGTGGCGGCAACAGCTGCTCTATAGCTAAGTCAATGACGTAAATAAAAGAGTGCACAATGGATGGTCAGCTTTTGGGAGTGAGGGCTTTGTTCAAGGTGATGTCTTGACCACGTTTTTGTTGCACTTGGCGATAAAGCAGCCAGAGCAAAGTTTAATTCAGTTAAGTCAGAATTACCTAAAGGGGAATTAACATATAAATGCAAGCCCGACTCCGAGGTTAAAATTTAGTGGTTACCCATTGGCCGACAAAAAGACCAGGGTGTGCTTTTGTTGACATAGTAAAAAGATTACAGCCTCCACCGCACAAGGGAGGGACTTTAATTGCTAAGTAAAGTTCACAGTTATGGGAAAGTTGCTCAAGGTGTTTTTACCCAAGAACAAGGTTCAGCAATTTTCAACTCCAATATGAGGTTTTCTGATAAGCACAACAGCCGGTGGGCAGCCGGTGTTTTCTTCCAACTATGGGCCTGCAGGCGCTTCCCAATAATTTGATGGACCAAGACTTTACATCAAATGGATGGTGTTGTATATTGGAAGGAAACCAAAAGTTATAGACTTTGGTAGACGTCACTGACGAAAGGAAGTTATTTGGTCTATGTTGCAAAGTACTTGCACAGGATAAGTCAGGGTGATATGGGAAAAAAGAAACTTTGTTTATTGTCCCCTTGGCTCAATTTTACTAATACAAAAATCTATCCCCTCTAGTACCATTCAACACATACTGTACTTAAATTTTTTGCCTAAATTTGGCAATTTTTACAGTCTAAATTTCACTCCAAACAATGAACTCTTGCTGCCTCATCCCGATAATTACAAAATTGACCCAATGACGATGCGATTACATTTTGACCAATAGCACAGTCCAAGTGCAGCGTGAAGAAATAGCACGTGAACCATTCAAATTCAGTAATATAGAATAAGTATATAGTGGTTGAGATGGATAAAAACAATGGATGATCTAACGGAATGTAAACTTGAGAAAGCAGTAAAACTAACAGCAGTTGCAGACATCACAACATGAGTCTGTATTTTATTACCTCAATATTTTTTCCCCTTGGTCATTGCCAGTATGGGTGGACCGTCATGTCAGATACAGAAGTGATAGAGGGAGCATGAAGTCAGGCCAGACAAAAGCCAGAGTGACACTACACACTGCGAAGGCTGCCTCCTTCGTAATGAACAGACAGGCATAAAACGAGAGACAACAGCAGAGTGGAGAGCACACTGAGCCAAGCTGCTTCTGAGCACTTGTTAAACAAACAGCTCCCTGTAGCCGCCTGCGCACTGTCACCGAGCACTGGGCTGCAGCCTGCTACTGTGGATACTGATGCGGCCCGGCACAAAAACACGGGGATCTCCCTCACCAACCAATTCAATGTGGAAGATGTGCCAAATGATACTGGATACAAAGGCACATGTTGTTTTAACTCGCTTGGTTGCATTTTCTGCCGAGGATGTTTGTTTCGATTCTTAGCCGTCCAGGAAGTGCCCACTACTATAATACTTGACTGGATTGACAATCTTGAGCTGTAAACTGGACTGTTGAGAGATCTGAATAATCTATCATAAAAGGCTCCAACCGAGATGACCGGGCTCAGATCATCAAGTGCTTTGGACCAGTAACGTGGCAGTATTGCTGTAAACGATTTTACATTTGCTGACAACAAACATGGTTATTGATACTAATTAATAAGACGGCAATAACAGAAAAATACAAGGTGCTACTACAGAACACCAGTAACATTTTAAAAAATGAAATATTTAATTGCTTTAGTACTTGGTTGTTTAGCTACATTTTGAGACTTACTGTAGCTTTGATTAGCAGCAAATATCCCCCCAAAAGTAAGTCCTCCTCCCAAACAATTTCAACCGAAGCCTTTCCAGATTGATATTGCAGTGCAAATTTCATTAGCATTGTAATATCAATATGGTTATTGCAGGTTTGGGGTTGATTGAGTTTCTTTAGGCGTCTTCTCCTTTAGTCAAACGAGACTGGATTAGCATGTGATGAAAATATAGTATTGGCATTTGGCAGTCATGTAGCACCATTACCAAATATTTAGGACTAGGACTGTCTATTTGTATTTTCTACTGTATCTATCAGTAAGTTGACTTCATGTCGTCAATGGGATCCCTAGCTGGGACAAGCCGACCATGTTTGGGGTTTTAGTGGACATTAAGAGTACATCAGAGTACATTTCGAGGGTGTGACACATTGTTACGGTTGACAGGAAGAGAATCCTACATGCAACCAGTATTATTGTACAGGTTCAAAGCCTTATTTTAGAGACTTAAAGGCTTAAAGGAATGACATTTTCTTTTGTAAGTTTATATAATACTATGCATCTAATTATAAACCATTTGTGTCGATTTCATGAGCTTGCAAGCTAGTTTTCAAACATTTTTATGACAGTGACCCTGAAAACTGACCCTGCAAGTAACCCGCTCATAAACCCATCTCTGTGAAGAACAGGGATGTCAGAAATGTGTCAGGAATAGAACCTTTAATGCATTCTGTGTATAGCTTTTTGTTCATACACAGCTTAGTCACATTCACACTCAGAGATGATAAGCCCTTTGTACAATAGCCCAGAGGCAGATCGACCGAAAGGTGGCTGCCATTCTACACCAGCAGCCTCTCCTCCCAACATCGATCACACAGGCGTAGTAACACATTCATGTCTTGCCCAAGGACACAACAACAGTGCGCAGCAGTGCCCGCAGTGGAAATGCACCACCGCCGCATCGTAATAGACCGGTGCCTTGAAATTACACATTTCTGGAAAACACCGCCTCACCAACAGATGAAATGTGAATAACAATGATAAGCAGCACCATAAAGCAAAGGATTGTGGGTATTTTTGCCTGAGGGTAGCGCCGGGTGTTTGGCATTAGGAAGTGTCCTCTGGAGCAGAAACAGCAATGAACCCCAGTCACCCCCCCACAGCAGAAAGCCAGCATTCTGTCTCCGAGCTTTAGATATGTTCCCCTATTATTTTTCATACACACTAAGCTCCTTAACAATGCAGCCAAATTTGCTTAATCTCCTGAATTCATATTTACAACTATTGTATTCCTCCAGATAAAGCAGACCAACAGAAATCCCTTCACGCTGCGTCGTCTATTGTTGCCCAAACGGTAAAGAAGACATGTGAGATTGTAATTTCATGCTTTATTTTCCCTCAGTGATTAATGGGAGGTATGGAGGCTAATTGCTGAAAGTAGGAAAAAACACATTCTTTTGAGTATCTCCGCAATGATTTGAAAAAATATGTTTGAGTACACAGTTGTGCTCTTAAGTTTACATGCCCTTTTAATTCTTCAGTCTTCATCTGTACTCTGTAGTTGAAGTATCGGACATTTCGCTCTTTATCCAAAAAGCTTCATCAGCGAATCTCATTTGCTGACGAAGCTTTTTGGATAATGAGCGAAACGTCCTACACTTCAACTACAGATGAAGACTGAAGAATCTTTGCCTACGATGGACAACTCCTGTACGAAAAATTGTTCAGGAGCAAAAAAAAACTCACTTCAGCTAAAATACAGGACTCAAAATTGGACTTATGTTTGTTTCAAGATGCACAATATGTAAACTTTTGATCAGGGTATGTAAACTTTTGAGCACAACTTTATGTAGGGAAAAGAGTGAGAGACTGGGCTGGTCAGGATTTTAAATTGGCCTGGGGCGCCCTCAGGCAGTAGTGGGAATGTTGCATTTTAAAAATCGTCTAAACAAGCTTTCATTTTCAGCTTACGGCATGCTATACCACCATGGTGGATACGCTTTGAGCCAAGGGTTGCTCAGAATAGGCCCTGTGATGATCTATGGGCTTTAAACATGTGAAGAACAGTTTTGTGTTTTATTAAAGATGCAAAAAAAAAAAAAAAAAAACAGATTGGAGCACTCCAGCACTAGAAGGAATAAAAAAAGTAAAGCGTAAACAAAACTGTATGAATGTATGAAATGTTTGGGTCACATGGTGGATGTGACTAAAAGATAAAAAATAAAAAGATTACGCATATATCACTGGATTTACAGAGAAAAGTTGGAAGTGACGTTTAAAGCAGAGAGTTGAGAAGAGTGTAGTCAGACAGTGCTCCCACATCGAGCTCAGAGGAAAATGTTGAGTTTAATTCTTCCTTAAGGGCTTGTGCGTAGAAGACAATGAAAAGTGATTAGTTGAAGTTACTTTTAGTGTAAACTGTCTTTGCTGCTATCAATAGAATGAGAAATGAGAAGACTCACTAGCTTAGTGTAATGTAGGAGCTGGGAGATTTGGGGGATTCTTTTCTTGCGGATTTTACACTTATCAAACAAGAATGTGCAAGAGTTATTAACTGAATTATTAGAGTAGCACTATAAGAAGTCGTCACTGAAGTAGAAGCAGTTACTGTACGGCTTTTTGGAGCCATATTGAGTAATATTCCACCTAATACATTTTCACATGCTTTTATTGGTTATAGATACCTCTAAAAACTTTACTTTTAAAGCCTTTTCTCAAAGCTCATAACTTTACTGCATGTGGTTTATCGCCAGCTTGTCTCCATTGGGTTGTTGTTTCTTTACTTTGATTACAGCCAAACATGAGTTTTAAATAAATTACTTCCCCTTCCGAATGCTCTAGTGATATCCCACAACAAAAAAATACTGTTGATGTTGTGTAGCTGATCATTAGGACCATGTGTCATAACCTAGAGCGCTATTAAGGCTGTAACACCTGGTCCAATGTTATGGCTATGCCTTTATTCGATAAATACATAAGTTGGTATCATTGGCATGTTCGTTTACGTTTTGAGTTTTAGAACAGTTCACGTAACACAGTAACCTGCAATATTCTGTAGTGTGGTTTTAAATAATAGGAAACAATAGTAATTCTACTCTTGGTGATCATCTTTACTAGTAACTTACCAAGTATTTCAATGCATAATGTTTTTAAGTTCAGTCCATGTCCTTTAGCTTCCAAGGAAACATAACACATGCAGTAACTCTCTTTCATCGTCACGTCACCTCAACTAAATCACATAGTAGCTTCATGAGTAATTGCTATGAGTGCGCTGCTTGGTTTCCTGTGCAATGGATGGACTCAGTCAAACAGTTCTCTGTGAAAAAAAAAATCACTGCCCAATAACAGAGCAGTGGAATAGTATCTACTGCTAAATGAGAATAATGAGAATATATTATTTTTAGCATCATTGTGAATTTGGACCCTGGCTAGAAAGTTATTTCTCTTATACAGTAAGCTTTTTGTATTTTATACAGTGGCAGTGTATGTTATGAGACACATGTAAGCAGGCCATGCGGGATCGAAGCCATCTCTGTTGTCCCACATTTACACTCACAAACTCATACATCACACTCATTCATACATCAGACTTTATGAACACAGGAGGCAAAATGGGTGAAGTTGAAGTATCAAGCCCAAGAATGCAATATCAGCTGGATTCAAAGAGTCAAAGTTTTGTATCCATCCAAAATCACTACAAAGCCACCAGACATGACTTCCCCAGTTTAGAAGGAAACCAATTGCTTCTGGCGTAATTCTTTGCCTTTTATGCACTGTGCCGCACGTCACCGCGCCTCTGTATTGTTTATTTTTGTCCGTGACATGTGGCCCGCTCTGAGCAATGGTCCGCAATTTAGCCATGCATGGGAAATTAATGTGCACTTGTCCACGATAAAGTGCCTTCTCGGAGGGCACTTGAACGCGGCACTCTGCATTCAGGCTGTATCTGTTTGACTGACCCATATCAGTGCACTCCAATCTGACTGCGGTTTGAAGGCCCGCTGCGAGGCCTTCAATTGCCTTCCACTGAATTGGAGCCGTTAAAAAAAAAAAAAAAAAACACTGTCACTTCACGCGGCCCTCTCAGACTTATTACGGCACGATAAAAGATTATGAAAACACACACCCACCGCGCCATAAAAGGCCCCGTCGACATGACACAGGGCTAACAGACTTACAGCGGCTTATCCGTGAATGCAAACAAGGGCGCGTGCATCTAATCTGCCCCCTTAACCCGCTCCCCTGTCATATTTCAAACTCGCATAGAGCAGACGCATTCTTGCCATTGTTGTTGTAATGATTTTTGACTCGCCTCCTATGGGTTTTCTCGGTGAACGGCGCGCATACATTTATTATAAGCGGAGACATCGCACTCAAAGCTTGCGGTTCAGCAGAATGCCGGCAAAGAGCTGAATGTATAGCTTGCAGCGAGTATGTAAGCTTTTATTCAGTTGTGCGAATCTGACACAAGTAACATCCTTCAAAAGCCGCGCCGCGATCCCTCACCCCGGCCCTGCCACCAGCGGGGCGCTCTTCACTGCCATACAATAAACCAAATGTTAAGATGTTGTTTACATGAGCATTAAACATCTCTGGCTTTCTTGGGTAAAATAGGAACGGAACCTTGATTATATCTAAATCTCTGACTGTAGGAGTACCGTGTATTCATATAAGTTGCACTTTTTCTCATAGTTTGGCTGGTTCTTCGTTAGCATACCGTACACCTATTCAGCCTGTGGTTCTCTATTCTGTTGTTATTATTATGACTTGCCTTTCAAGATGAAACGTCTGTTCTTGGTCTCGGATGTTGTAAAATAAATTTCCCCCCAAAAATGCGACTTATAGTCCAGTGCGACTTATGTGTTTTTTTCTTCTTCTTCATTATGCGTCTTTTGGCTTGTGCGACAATGTGTTACGGTAAATCTTCCAAATAAATCTTGTGACAGCACTTTACTGTTGGAGTCATATCATTATTAGGTCCATTCTGTCTAAAACAGATTTCCAGTATTAGTTTACTGGATTTCCAGTATTAGTTTACTAATACTGGAAATGTCTCTGTAATTCCTGAGCCAAACATGAAAGAAAAACTGTCCTTCTCTATCAGCACATACAAACAAAATGTCTAATTATTTTCTTAAAAAGTGCTGTCAATTGTAGGCCAGTAGGACTTTCAGTCAAAACAAAATTGCAATTGAGAACAAATTCTCATTTACAATGATGAACTGGCCCCACTAGTGGTGGCTCTTATCATATCATCTGGACTGAGTCAGTTCTACTAAAAAAAAATCTGCATATTTAACATGATTTAAAGTAGGAGTCCATAAGATTGGAAAATGAGGAGAGAGAGATTTTAAAAGTAAACAATCTAGCTCCCTTCATGTCCCTTGATTGGACTTGAAAGCCCCTCCTTGTTGCCTTTGTGCAGGAAAGCTGGTCTCATTGGTTGACGTGTAATCCTGCGAGACAATCTGTAAAGGCCCTTGGATTTGACGATGGGGCATAGGGAGTGCTAGAATTTCGCAGGGATGAGTTTAAAAACATGTTTCACAACTTTTCAAGAGCAATACTGCCACTGAACAACCATTCACTATTGTTAAAAGGCTTTATCACAAATGTCAGTTTTTCACAATATACTGAAGGACAAATCCAATTTTATTCTACTCTTCGAAAGTTGGGCTATTCATTTTAAAAACGAAATGTAGAATCACAGACCCAATTCATGTAACATTAAGTTAGCAACATTTAAATGAGTGAAGGATGTTTTAAAGTTACAACATTTTGATGTTTCCAGGTATATAGCCCACAGTCAAACAGAGCAGCTCAGCTCATCTCAGCCAATATGTACAACTCAATTCCCGTGACTTTAGCTGCCACAACTAACACCCTTCACTTACTCTTTCCTAATAAACCTAAAAGTGTGCTCCCTCCCTGCCTTATCCCTGCTGCCTGTCATCCCAGGAACAGCGCTTTCTATTAAAGAGCATTTCCATAAATCTGAATTGTAAAGGCGCTGCGCTGGAGGAAAAGGAAATCCTCGGTGGGAGAGCACTGCACACAGCGCGGTGTCACCAGAGGCCACTGGATCAGATAGCTCACCTCGTCTCACACTACACAAGCACTCTGAGTGACACTACACACACTTTATCTGTTGGCTGGACAAACTGCCCCAAAGCATGCTGGGGATTCTGTCACTTACAGGGTGCCACATGGTTCTGGTATCACCGGGAGTATGTGGTATGTTTTGGCGAGATATAAATGCATTACCTATTGAAGATGTGGAAACAGGCAGTGGTAAAGGATACTGTTTACCTGCGCCCCAGTGCCAGCAGGAGCTAGGGCTGCACAATACATCGCAGAATCACTAAAATCTTCCATCTGACTGAGATCAACGCATTTTTGCACTCGGCCAAAAACAAAAAAATGCATGGAATTTACAAATGTGCTAATTCAGCTCCATTTTAGCATCATTTTTAGTCCCGATTCAGTGCTTTTTGAAGACTTGTTTTGACACAATTTACCGAAAAACAAAATCTGTCTTTGGACCATACCATGATGAACACAAACGCATCCAGATCGCATATCACAATTTTTCCGATATCGCGCAGCTCTGGAAGGGGACCTCAAAAACCCTGTGAACTGCCTGAAGTCATACACGAAAAAGTGCAGACTCACCAAAATACAAGGCACTTAAACAAAAGTCCTAGCTGCTGCAGATGAGTTTACTTTCAACTGAAAATAAGGATTTAGAATTACTTTGACAATGTCTAAGGGTAATCTCCAGTTGCATTGGCAAGAAAAAAGCCAAGTGAACGGCCATGATGCTTTGCGGCATGAAGACACAATTGTTATAGTTCTCTTTATACACGGCAAAAAGTGATCTTGATTAGTTAAATTAGCTTGAATTCGTAACATTTGACCTCATTCTGGCCAACTTGACTTGATCTGCCCATGGAACAAGTATTTTTGCACTTCATATAAGAAAAAGCATATAAATTCAAGAACATTTAGATTTATTATCTAATTTTTAGTGCAAGAAGTTGTGTTTTCTTAATTTGAGTGCAAATATACTTGTTTGGCAAGTATTGGCAGGTATTTTTACTTGGCAAGTTAAAATTACCCAGAATGAGGTCAGAATTTAACTTTTTGCAGTGTAGAATGAGTCTTTTTAAATATGACGACAGTGACTGTATTGAGGGTTTATTGAGGCAATTGAAGAGAAACAGAGACCAGGCACGACAACAGAAGTCCAAGCCAGAGAGGACCCTATTGTGCACGTTTTAGTAATAGTTACATGGCGAATCACAGTGGCACACTCAAACTAAAGCACGCAGGAAGGAGCCAGCTATTCTACGTAGGAATTGAACTTAGGACCATGTGATGAAGCACTTATTAACTCACTGCACTGGCCAAATCAAGCAGACAAATGGACAAGTAACGAACAGAACCGAAAGTCCAAAGCATTACCCAAAACTTTAGGGATGTCCATGATCCGCCGTGGTCAGAGGAACATCGCTGAGTCTGCAACAAAGAGCGAAAGAGCTGGAGTACTTCACACCCGCCTTATACTGCGTTAGTTTGTTTTGCTTCATTCTCGGATGAATATATGAGAGCTTGTGCAAATATTCTTATGCTTGCTTAGATTAATAGCTACACTTGCAACGTGCTATATTTCTGCTTGTGTTGTGCATATCAAATGTGTACAAATCACATGTAAATGATGCACAGAAGTAGAATATTTGTGAGTACGTGTGAATGAGGTGCAAAGCCTCATTTTCAGTCTTGTTAAATTAGATTGTTCCTTGGTGTAAAGAGAAAAAGAAAAAAAAAAAACATCTACATATTTTGTTATTCATGTATAGAAGACGCATGAGTGGAGTAATATTTTCTCTGATGGTGGATGCATTTCACCGAAGAGATACGATATATGGGAAATATGTAGCCCTTGTGATTTCCTCCGCTCTCATTTGTGAACACATTTAAGAGCCAGTGGAGCGGGCAAATGCACCGGGCGCTGGGAGAGTTGGCTGGTGCAGGAGGAGGCAGGTGCAGAGGACAGACCGGGGGAGCAGTGGTCTGAATGAGTGACCAATTATATGGCCTTTGAGGAACAGAATAGAACCAATTGTAAGAGCTGTCGGTGCACACAGAAAAAAACTAATCTAAAAAGCAAGTAAAGTTGTGTTGAAATAAGAATGTTTGCCCTTGTTTTGAGCAGGTGTGTAAAATGATCTGCCAATGGAAGAAGTATTTTTGCACTAAAAACTTGTAAAACATCCTATTGCACCTAAACGAAGATTACATTTCTTATTGCTCTTCAAAAAATGTACATTTAATAAGCGGAAATATGTCATTCTATTGGCAGATTTTACAGTTAGAATTACTCAATATAAAGGTAAAATAATCAGAATTCTGGTCATTTTAACTCATAAAGAGTGCATAGTTTTGCAGTGGAGTTATAATCCAATGATAAAAGATGCTAGAGTCAACTAAAACATGAGGTTGTAGCATTATTTTTGATGAACTGGCAAAGGTAAAGTGAATTACACACACTTCTATTAACCGCAGTCTTTGGAAGTTTGACAACAGCGGCTTGTCGGAAAACATTTTTACAGAAAATTAGATGTACTATTTCGTCTTCTCAACAAAAAACATAGGGAAAAGATGAATATCTTGCTAGAACGTTAGGCTACTGTGCTGAATATCATTACCAAAAGCAAACAATGGCTTTGTAGAAGTGCTCAACATGTGGTCAACAGGTGTGTTTGCTTTCTTTATCAACTAAAGGGTTATCGCCAACAAAAATTAGACCAGCAAAACTCGGACTTTGAACCAGGGAGCTCCATCACAACAAGAGCAGCTCAACTAGTTTAAGAAATTACCCTGGACATGTCCACAACTCTACAATATATTCTCGTCTTACATTATTGGCAAATAATTGTCATTTTATGCAGAAAAGACATGGCTAAAACCACTTTGAATTATGTGCGACTTGCTAAACAGCGAGACAGTTTGACGCAAACACATAATTCATCTTTTGGAATCTCAATAAAACTCTATGTAGATCTGTCATGTACGATGCGTGCTTCTTTTGTCATTGACAGTGAACAAAACTACGCTCTGATACATTTTAAAAGGCGGCTTGGTCCAAAATAGATTCTTCTCCAACAGCCACATGTTTATAGAGCCCTAATCCAGGAAAAAGAAGACTAGCGGACTGGAACAGACCTCAGGCGAACTAAATCTCCACAGCTGCAAGTATCTTACTGAATACAGATCTTTTGGATTTCACAACCAGTCAGCATTAGTGTTTTGTGCTTGTAAACACTTCTGCGGAGTTGATGTGTAAACAAAAGTGTCCACAACTGCCTTTTTGTGACCTACATCTCACTGGAAATGGGAGTTTCCAAGCTCTTTTACATTGATTTTGTGTAAGTTACAAAATAGCCACAGTTGGAGTGACCTCAGGCCCAGAGTTTTATAGACTCCCGTTCAACCCGTAACCTCTGAATGATCTGTTTAGTGCCAACGACTGCATGTTAAATTGTATTTCAGTAGCTGCACACAACAGTCATACATTCTGACACTTCTTTCCCACATGCTTAGTTGTATTTTCCCCATCAATAACAGAGAGGTGCTTCCAAGACCAAGGGAATGGAATCTTGATGATTTAGCCCTTTATTATATAAAACGAAGGTGTAATCTACCTTAACCTATTTCAATTATGTTAAAATTGCTGTACTTACCTTCTTACTATGGCCCACCTTTAGATCCCAACCCATCAGTTGAGTGACCACCACTGCCTTATGGGACATAAAAGTAATCTAGAAATAGCCAAATTTTTTTGCCATTTTATTATATATTTCATCTTTCGTCTATTTCTATTGCAAGCCCTTATTGTTTTGTAGGTGACTATTCATCATTATTACTAGTTTATGTTGCGCCAAAGAAAATTCCTAGTTTGTGAATCCTTTCACTAGGGCGAAATAAAAGAGAAATATTATGATAACAATATATTTGATGATATCATTAACACCTGACAAAATACTTCAAAAACAAAGCCAGCTTTAGCATACTGAGCAAAGACATTTTAATTTGAATTCATCTAAATTTGACCTTCATCTGGAAGATAATTGACATCGAATTGTATTGCTCACACCTGTCTCTCACCAATCACAATAAAATGCTCCCTTTACATGAATACTTTTTTTGAGGTTTTCAAAGCATTCCCTCTTCTCCACGTCCTACTGGTGCCATGGCACAAAATCAGCTGTAGCACGGTGTCCAAAAATTATACTGGTATAACAGTGTACGATATGATAGCCCTACCTTTCACTGACAATAGCAGAGAAAGCTATTCCAATTCTGATCTTCATTCTGAAATCTGCCACTGGGACTACTTTTTTTGCATTTAAGCACTCATAATAATGCCTGGTTCACACGGCAGGATTTTTAGCCCGATTTTAGCCCAGATTCTTCCCTTCCGACAATCGCAAGGACACCCCGATTATCTCACAAGATATTCTCATGAGATATTCCTGTCTTGTGTGGTGTGTTACGACGGCTCTGGTCTGATCGGAAGGACGTTGCGACCGCAACAATTCACCTCCACATCATAATGTAGCAACCAGCAAGTCCAGTCCAGGCTCGCGCTGTCTCCTCTCCTTTGACCAGCG